>JADBJO010003285.1:100000-102500 GCA_016801955.1 Conus betulinus
CCTCCAAGAGATGCAATCTCCCAGTGACTGACCAGACAATAACACATTGAACAGAGAAGCAGTTGGGGAAAACAAGTGCAGGCTAACGATTTATGTGAGTGTTATACTGTTTGATTCTAGTAAACTGGTAAATTGTACTGAAACCTATTCAAAATTGCCCTAAGTGAAACGGGTCAAAAGAAGCTTTGTATTTCATAACGTGGTAAAAGACAGTTACAAGCAGCTTAGAACTACCGTCGAGTTAACGTTCGCCGTAATCAAACACATCATAGCCGGTCACACACCAACATGACGTGTTTGTGCGGGCTTGACCGGTTCAAACAGGTGACAGCCTATACTCAAAAGCTCACATGTATACTTGTTTGACAATGGATGATGATTTGTTTAAAACGGGAATTTTAAAAAGTTTGTGTTTGTTCGCTATCGCAGCGATGTGTTTAGCTGCTCGAATGGTCCCATACCTCCTCCTCCTCTCCCTCATTCAGTGTGTGTGTGTGTGTGTGTGTGTGTGTGTGTGTGTGTGTGTGTGTGTGGTGTGTGTGTGTGTGTGAGAGAGAGAGAGAGAGAGAGAGAGAGAGAGAGAGAGAGAGAGAGAGAGAGAGAGAGATCTGAGACAGCGGTGTTTCTGAGTGGGAGTGGGTGAGGGCATCTTAGAGAGAGACTTTTTAAAATTTCTTAGAGTGAGAGAGAGAGAGGAGAGGCAACTGAGAGAGAGAGAGAGAGTCCAGAGAGAGAGTAGAGTGAGGAGAGTGTCCAGAAGTAATCTCCGGTAATTTTCTGAGTGCGGCATCTTAGATGGTATTTTTTTTTTATTCATGGTATTTTTTTAAACTTTTTTTCAGTGAGGGAAAATCCGGATTTTGGGCGGCAAACTGAGACAGCCTCAGCGTAGTGTCTGAAGTGAGTGGGTGGAAGGATTTCTGGGTCCGCCGTTTGATTTGTGACACTTCCTCAAAACAGATTGTGATGAGCAAATCACTATCTTTTACCACTCAAAAAATTCTACTCAAATCGTTTGTCAATAACTCAGGCATTACAAATCGGAACCCTCGGGAAATGCGCTTCGGTAATGAAGTAAGTAGGTCTACCCTTTTTTTTTTTTTTTTTTTAGTTACTACGGTTTCTTTCCCCCGAGAATTGGTTGTTGCGTGGTGGAGGCCGTACTTTTTGCTGAAAGCATGCCATATTTTAGGAAAAAAAAGGAAATTGGCGAAAGAAGCAAAGGTTGACCCTTAAAGGGAGAAGCCTCTTACACACATTCCAACGAAGTGTGAAGACCAGACAATCCACAGAGAAACTTTGCTGTATTAGCCAGAAGGGACAGAGGGGAAGGACGCGCAAACCAACACAAACCAAAAAAGGCGTGTTGTTGTCCTGAATGTTGTTTATCTTGCCTGAAGAAGACCAAAGTGTGTGTTTTGTCTTGTAATTTGTTTGTCCCTTTCGTCCGACGGACCAGTGATTTTTCTGTCAAGTTTGTTTCAGTTTCCGCCTGCCGTCATCTCGCTTTGAAGCCAGCTCCAACGAAGTGAACACCAACCGCCGACCACACCAGCCCTGAGAGGAACAACACCACCCTGTCCTTCACGACGACCTCATGGACCTGTCCTTTAGAGCCTCACCTCCAGCTAATAGGGCGCTAAACTCACCATTCGACTCGAGTTGACCGCTAACCGGCAGAGCCACACCCTCTCCATGTTGGCGCATGTCATCTTGCGTTGTTGGTGTTAATGTTCAGTCTTCCCCTGCTGTGCGACGCCATCGTTATACTGCACTGCCTTTCCCCTGTGTCTAGTCTTCTCGCACAATTCATTGTCTGGGTTCCGCCTATATGTTCCTGCCTGAGCGGCATCCACCAGCTTTCACCCCATTTTCCATACTCTCTTTGTTTTTACGCCTCTTCATTCCTTCCCCTAACCCTTTTACCACCTTTGGGTCTGTTTTTCACCAGGCGCTGTGAGGAAGGTAACCGTTTCACGCCGGTTGTCCTGCTCCTTTCCATATATTTACCCACCTTCGTTTTGTTCTAACTGCTGATGTTCAACAAAACCTTTGTATATATGAGAGAGAGAGAGAGAGAGAGAGAGGAGAGAGAGAGAGAGAGAGAGAGAGAGAGAGAGAGAGAGAGTCTTCTTGAAAGTCTTCTCAGGGAGAGAGAGAGAAGAGAAAGAGAGAGAGATCTTCTTGAAAGTCCTCTCCAGAGAGAGAGAGAGAGAGAGAGAGAGAGAGAGAGAGAGAGAGAGAGAGAGAGAGAGAACTCTCCTCTTCTTACTGTAAAGCCGCCTTATACGTCATGAAGCACCTGCTGATCCCCCTTTGCTTCTCTCCTGGCCGCAAGACGCTCACGCCACGAGCTAACAATACGTCAGAGACACGTCCTCCCCGCCGAGAGGAAACCAGACCCAGTGACCCTTACGTCACAGCCACTGGGTTGATGGAGGCAGACTCCCAAGGAGCCGGCACACAACGAAAGGTGGTGCCGCACACGTGGTAGGGGGAG
>JADBJO010003285.1:107500-115000 GCA_016801955.1 Conus betulinus
GATGTTTTGATATTGTGTTTAGTTTGTTGTGACTTTTGTGCTGTTGGTGTCGTTGTTGCTGTGCTGCTTGTTTTCTGCTCTTGTTCTTTTTCTTGCTCTCGTTGATGCTGTTGTTGTTATTTTCGATGCCATCGTTGCTGTTAATGTTGCTGCTGTTCTGTCGGTTTCGTTCTTGCTGTCGCTGTTATCGCTGTTATTATTGTCGTCGTTGTTATCGTCGCTGATGTTCTTGCTTTGTTAGCTGTCGTTGTATTTCATGTATAGTTTTCCTACATCAACATCGAGAGGTAGGAAGTCACGGCGGAATGAAACCCCATCCCTGTACCCATGCCCCACTCATCTGCTGCTGTGAACCACTTCTGTCTTTTAAATATCACGGGGAAAAAAACTCGACACATACGTGTCTTCAAGCTTCAGACAGACCTTCATTTTTATCGGTATGAGCTGCGAATTAAGACACTCTGTAGGCTTACATAGAACAATGACGTGATCCCAAATTCGTCACCAATAGAAACCGATCATTGCTATGTCAGTCATTTTCTTACCATACTTGTAGAACAATAGCAGAACACCGAGAATCTCAACAACAGATCCTCGTCAGTGTTATTTCAGTCAGTTCATGATCTTGCTTACAGAACAATGTCAGAACACAGAAGTGTTAAACAAAACATTCATGTTATCATTATTTCAGTCATTTTCTACCTGACTTAAAAAAAAAAAAAAAGGCGGAAGACTGAATCTCGGAACAATGCATTCAGGTCATTATTATTTCAGTCAGCTACCTACCTTATATAAGGAACGAGGGCAGAACACCGAACCTCTCAACAATGTATGCAGGTTATCATCACTTCAGTCAGTTCTCCACCTTACTTATAGAAGTATACTGCCAGAACACCGAATCTCGCAACAATGTATTCAGGTTATCATCATTTCAGTCAGCTCTGTACCTTGTCTACAAACAATGGCAGAATACCGATCCCTCAACGATGTATTCAGGATATTATTATTTCAGTCAGTTCTCTACCTTACTTATAGAACAATAGCGGAACACCGAATCTCTCAACAATGTGTCCAGGTTATCATTAGTTCAGTCAGTTACCTACCTTATATATAAAACAATGGCGGAATATTGATCGTGAAACAACACATTCATGTCGTTATTATTTCACTCAGTTCTCTACCTTACCAACAGAACAATGGCAGAATGCCGTTTCTCTCAACAATGTATTTAGATCGTTATTACTTCAGTCTGTTCTCTACCTTATTTACACAACAGCGAAATAGCAAATATCACTGCAATAGATTCAGGTCGTAATTACTTCAGTCTGTCTCCTGCCTTACTGAGACGACAACGGCGGAACACTGACTTTCTCGATAGTAGATTCAATGCACTATAATTTCAGTCTGTTCTGTACTGTACTTGTACAGCAATGATGGATCTCCAAATCCCTCAAAAATGAATTCACGTCATTTGGATTTTAGTCAGTCCTTTAATTTCAATACAGACCAATGGCGGAATATCGAATCCTTAAACAATAGACTCAAGTCATTGCTATTTCAGTCAATTCTCTATTTTACATATAGAACAATGGCGAAAAACCGAATTTATGCAATATACGCAGGTCGTTATTATTTCAATCAGTTCTCTGCCTTACTTCTAGAACAATGGCCAGAACACAGAATTGTGAAACAATGGATTTCAGGTCATGGTTATTTCAGTATATTCTCTGCGTTATTCATAATACTATACCAATAGCGAGCGAACACCGAATCGTTAGGCAATATTCAGGTCATTATTATTTCAGTCAGTTTGAACACTAGAGAAACACCCAATCCCTCAACAGTAGATGCAGATAAAGATGATTTCAGACAATTTTCAGATCATGATTGTTTCAATCAGTTCTCTACTGCCTGGACATTAGTGAAACACCCAATCCCTGAACAGCAGATTCAGATCGTCATTACTTCAGTCAGTTCCCTACCTTATGTCTAGAACAATTGCGAATACCGAAACCCTCAATAACAGAGTAAGGTCATTGTTATCTCAGTGAGTTTTCCACGTTACATATAGTACAATGGCTGATCAACTAAGCTATGGACATGCCATTGGTCCGGGGTCATGCCATTGGTCCCAAGGTCCATTGGTCCCCAAGATCCATTGGTCCCAAGGTCCGTTGGTCCCGAGGTCTGTTGGTCCCAAGGTCAATAAATCTGTGTAATATACAGTAGTATGTGGCTGTCTTGAAAACACAGTAGAGAGATGGGGAGGGGGGGGGAGAGAGAGAGAGAGAGAGAGAGAGAGAGAGAGAAAGAGAGAGAGAGAGAGACAGACAGACAGACAGACAGACAGGCAGACAGACAGACAGACAAACAGTTTCTTTTTACTGGATCCAACGAACCTTGGGACCAATGGGCCTTGGGACCAATGATACGCTCGGACCAATGAACCTTGGGGCCAATGAACCCTGGGACCAACAAACCTTGGGACCAATGAACCTTGGGACCAACGAACCTAATGGACCTTTGGACCAATGACACGCTCATTGATTCAGGTCATTATTATTTCCGTCAGTTCGCTATCTTACTGAGAGAACAACGGCAGGACATCAAATTCTTTAACAGAATATCAGGTCATTATTATTTCAATCAGTTCTCTGACTTACATAATAGTAAAAATAATGATGATATATAACAATAATGATGATAATGACCTGAATGTTCTCTACCCCTCAACAATAGATTCATTCAGGTCACTTTCATTTCACTCAGATCTCTACCTAACTTATACAACAATGGCGGAGCACGGAATCTCTCGATCCAGGTCAGTATTATAGACAATTCTCTCTCTTACTGAAAGAACAATGGCGGTATATCGATTCCCTCAACAGTAGATAGCGTCATTTCAGACAGTTTTTCTGTTTTAGCCTACATGTATCAGGTCATGACTCCTTCACAACTGTCCCTTGAAACTGAGAATCAGGATCTGGCCATATGCTACGGGATACAGCTCTCGTAACCAGCGGAGTCATTTATATTTTCCACGCAAAACTTATTCGGTCCGCAATGGGGACATCGACTCTCCTCTCTATCCCCCCGTAAAACGACCTGGACAAGAGTTTACGGTGCTTGATGATAGGGAGGGAAAAGACAGTTGTCTGCAAGTACTGAGTTTGCCCACGTTTCGTCTCTCTCTCTCTCTCTCTCTCTCTCTCTCTCTCTCTCTCTCTGTCTGTCTGTCTGTGTGTCTGTCTGTGTGTGTGTGTGTGTGTGTGTGTGTGTGTGTGTGTGTGTGTGTGTGTGTGTGTGTGTGTGTGTGTTGACTAACTGACATAGTTCTTTGTATACGTACCAGTTGACTGACTATGTCCTTGTCATTGTTCTATGTTGGTGTTGACTGTCTGTTATAGACATTTTGTCTTAGGCGTGTGTTGACTGTCCGATTGTCATAGTAATTGTGTCTCACCTGTGTGTTGACTGTCTCTGTCTGTCAAAGTCATTTTGTCTCGCCTGTGTGTTGACTGACTGTCTGTCATAGTCATTTTGTCTCACCTGTGTGATGACTGTCTGTCCTAGTCATTTTGTCTCATCTGTGTGTTGACTGTCTGTCATAGTCATTTTGTCTCACCTGTGTGATGACTGTCATAGTCATTTTGTCTCACCTGTGTGATGACTGTCTGTCATAGTCATTTTGTCTCACCTGTGTGTTGACTGTCTGTCATAGTCATTTTGTCTCACCTGTGTGTTGACTGTCTGTCATAGTCATTTGTCTCACCTGTGTGATGACTGTCATAGTCATTTTGTCTCACCTGTGTGATGACTGTCTGTCTCATAGTTTTGTCTCACCTGTGTGTGACTGTCTGTCATAGTCATTTTGTCTCACTGTGTGATGATTGTCATAGTCATTTTTGTCTCACCTGTGTGATGACTGTCTGTCATAGTCATTTTGTCTCACCCTGTGTGATGACTGTCTGTCATAGTCATTTTGTCTCACCTGTGTGTGATGACTGTCATAGTCATTTTGTCTCACCTGTGTGTTGACTGTCTGTCATAGTCATTTTGTCTCACCTGTGTGATGACTGTCTGTCATAGTCATTTTGTCTCACTGTGTGTTGACTGACTGTCTGTCATAGTCATTTTGTCTCACCTGTGTGTTGACTTACTATCTGTCAAAGTCATTTTGTCTTACCTGTGTTGTCTGCCTGTCTATCGAAGTCATTTTGTCTTACCTGTGTGTTGACTGTCTGTCTATCAAAGTCATTTTGTCTTACCTGTGTGTTTTACTGTCTCTCAAGTCATTTGTCTTACAAAGTCATGAAGTGTCTTGTGTGTGTCTGTGTTGACTGACTGTCTGTCAAAGTCATTTTGTCTTACCTGTGTGTTGACTTACTGTCTGTCAAAGTCATTTTATCTCATCTGTGTGTTGACTTACTGTCTGTCATAGTCATTTTGTCTCACCTGTGTGTGACTTACTGTCTGTCATAGTCATTTTGTCTCACCTGTGTGTTGACTTACTGTCCGCTAAAGTCATTTTGTGTCTTACCTGTGTGTTGACTTACTGTCTGTCAAAGTCATTTTGTCTCACCTGTGTGTTGACTTACTGTCTGTCAAAGTCATTTTGTCTCACCTGTGTGATGACTTACTGTCTGTCAAAGTCATTTTGTCTCACCTGTGTGTTGACTTACTGTCTGTCAAAGTCATTTTGTCTCACCTGTGTGTTGACTTACTGTCTGTCAAAGTCATTGTGTCTCACCTGTGTGTTGACTTACTGTCTGTCAAAGTCATTTTGTCTTACCTGTGTGTTGACTTACTGTCGCTCAAAGTCATTTTGTCTCACCAGTGTGTTGACTTACTATCTATCAAAGTCATTTTGTCTCACCTGTATGTTGACTTACTGTCTGTCAAAGTCATTTTGGCTTGCCTGTGTGTTGACTTACTGTCTGTCTTTCTCATTGTCTTATGTGAGTGTTGACTGAATGACATAGTCATTCATTTTACGTGTGAGTTGACTGACTGATATAGTCATTCGTTTACGTGTGAGATGACTGAATGATATAGTCATTCGTTTACGTGTGAGTTGACTGACTGACATAGTCATCCGCTTTATGTGTGAATTGACTGTCTGTCTTAGTCATTTGTTTCATATGGATGTTAACTGTCGTCTGTCTTAGTCATTTGTGTTAAATGTGTGTTGACTGACTTTCTGTCATAGTCATTTGTGTTGTATGTGTGTCGACTGTCTGTCTTAGTCATTTGTGTCATACGTGTGTGTTGTGTTATGTGTGTGTGTTGAGTGTCATAGTTATTTGTGTTATATATGTGTTGACTGTCTATCTGTCTTACTCATTTGTTTTCTATGTGTGTCGACTATCTATCATAGTCGTTTGGCTTGCGCATGTGTTGAGTGTCTGTCTATCAAAGTCATTTTGTCTTACCTGTGTGCTGACTGTCTGTCTCTCTGAAAGTCATTTTGTCTTACCTGTGTGTTGACTGTCTCTGAAAGTCATTTTGTCTTACCTGGTGTGTTGACTGTCTATCAAAGTAATTTGGTCTTACCTGTGTGCTGACTGTCTGTCTCTGAAAGCCATTTTGCCCTTACTGTGTGTGACTGACTGTCTCTGAAAGTGATTTTGTCATACCTGTGTGCTGACTGTCTGTCTATCAAAGTCATTTTGTCTTACCTGTGTGTTGACGTACTATCTGTCCTTGTCATTTTTGTCTTATGTGAGTGTTGACTGAATGACTTAGTCATTCGTTGTACGCGTGAGTTGACTGTCTGTCTTAGTCATTTGTGGCACGTGGGTGCAGTTGACTGAATGACTGTCTGTCGTGTCAAAGTCATTTGTGCTATATGTGTGTTGACTGTCTGTCAAAGTCATTTGTTGCTATATGTGTATAGACTGTCAAAGTCATTTGTGCTATATATGTGTATAGACTGTCAAAGTCATTTGTGCTATATGTGTATAGACTGTCAAAGTCATTTGTGCTATATGTGTGTAAACTGTCTGTCAAAGTCATTTGTGCTATATGTGTGTTGACTGTCTGTCAAAGTCATTTGTGTTATATGTGTATTGACTGCCTGTCAAAGTCATTTGTGTTATATATATATATATATATATATATATATATATATATATATATATATATATATATATATATATATATATATATATATATATATATATGTGTGTGTGTGTGTGTGTGTGTGTGTGTGTGTGTGTGTGTGTGTGTGTGTGTGTGTGTGTGAGCGTGTGTGTACGTGCGTGCGTGCGTGCATGCGTGTGTGCGTGCGTGCGCGCGCGCGCGCGCGCGCGTGCGCGCGCGTGCGTGTGTGTGTGTGTGTGTGTGTATGTGTGTGTGTGTGTGTGTGTGTGTGTGTGTGTGTGTGTGTGCAAACTGTCACAGACCTTTTTTTTTTTTTTTTTTTTTTTTTACTATGTATTGACCAACTGTCTTTCAAAGTATTTCTTCTTACAATGTGTTGAGTAATTACTTTCATAGTCCCTCGTCTTCTATGTGTTGCCAAAGTGACATAGTCATTTGTTTGTCGTGTGTTCTGGCTGAGTGACATAGTCATTCTCGTCTCGTGTGTGTGTGTTGGCGTCACTGTCTAACATAGTCAGTCATTCGTCTTATGTGTGCGTCGAGAGAATAATGTGTATGTGTGTGTGTGTGTGTGTGTGTGTGTGTGTGTGTGTGTGTGTGTGTGTGTGTGTGTGTGTGTAGATGTAGATTTATTGCCTGAACACTGTGTGCTAAGTTACGGCCTGACAATGTGATTTACATTATCTTTCCGTTGACTTGCAGCCTAAACAATGTGTTAGCTTACTGAGATAGTGATCTATCTTATGTGCGTGCTGACTTACTGCTTGGAATATGATTTGTTTTTCTTATGTGAGTGTATGTTGATCTACCGCAAAATGTAGCTGTCCTATGTGCTTGTTAACTGACTGCCAGAAATAATTATTCATCTTATGTATGTGCTGATGTACTGCCTGAATAATGTCTGTTAAATTACAGCATGAAATACAGTGTTTTGTCCTATGTGTGGGTTAACATATTGCTTGAACAGTGTGTATTAACTTATTATCTGACAGAGTGATTTGTCTTTAGTGTGTGTTGACTTACTGTCTAAGCAATGTTTGATAATTTTTAATCTGAAATCGTCTTCGTATTATTTGTGTGTTGACTTACAGCTTGAACGGTGTGTGCTAACTTCTATCTGAAAAAGTAATATGTCTCATGTACGCGTTGACGTACTTCTTGAAATGTTTGTTGTTGTTGTTGTTTAATTTTAAATGTCTGCGTTGAATTGCCCCCAAGAATATTTGTCTTATGTGCCTGTGAACTTACTGCCGAAGATGTATAATTATCTTTTGTGTATGTTAATGTATTTCATGTACAATGTGTATTGAATTAGTGTCTAAAATAGTAATGTATTTTATGTGTGTGTTAAATTACAGCTGGACATGGTGATCTGTCCTATGTGCGTGTTAACGAACA
>JADBJO010003285.1:122500-127500 GCA_016801955.1 Conus betulinus
TCAAACGAAACGCGGTGGGAAAAAAACATGTGGACATAGGGTAAACGGGGAAAGGCAGGGGAAGGAATCGGGCGGAGAGGGGTGTGGGTGGGGGTGAGGATGAAGGGAAGGGAAGCATACAGCAATCATACACAATATATGTTACTTGGACATTAACTTAAAACATAAAGGGGGGGGGGGGGGGGGGGGGGGGGAGAAGTAGTCGCATACGTACACATATAGATGCATATATCTACAGACAAACATAGAAAATGCAATATAATAAAACTAATGTTGCTTGATAACGATAAAATATTTATATAGTTGCCGTTGACGTATTATGTTTTTTTTTTTTTTGCTTGAAATAACGAATTTTTATATGCTACCTTAAAAGAATTAACTCTACTTTTTGTTGAATATTTATTAGTAGAGAGTTCCACTGCGTTCCACCTGAATAAACAAGGCTAGTTTTGAATAGATCAATTCTGGATTTCGGATTAGTATATTATCATTATTGGTGTATCTTGACTGATTCATTGGAAATTTTGCAATTAATGTCGAAGGTGCAAAACCATTCATGATTATATACATCATTATTGCTTTATGTACTGGAGTTTGTATCTTAAATGTAGAACATTTAGTTTTGATATAGTCTTGTGGAGTTAATGACGACGATTTCAAAAGTATAGCTGTCAGAGCACATTTGTGGACTCTATGTAAAGATTTTAGTGTATTAACACAACAAGAATCATAAAGAGTTGAGGCATAATCGATAGATGATTGGATATACGGGTGCTAAAAGTGTTTTACGCGCGTTGACATCTAGAAAATATTTTTTATTTTTAAAAGCTGCAAATTTTTTTGAGATACACGTTTGCTTGAACCCATAATACGAGTTGACCAAGAGAGATTTTTGTCCAAGGTGACTCCTGAAACTTTATGAGTGCTGACCTCATCGAGCTGCTGGTCGCCGATGTGTATAGAAGGCATACCAGAAGTTCAATTTTGTCTTTTTTGACGTAAGGTTATGACCATACACTTTGCCTTCTGTTCATTAAGGGACAAGTGATTGAGTTCACACCAGCTGACCAACTGATCAACATTCTCTTGCAGTTTCATGGACAGCTCATTTAGGTCAGAATGGTTAGCGTGGATAATGTATCATCTGCAAGGAGTTCACAAAAGCCTTTGATATATAGGGGAAGGTCATTGATATAGGGTAAAGAAAAGAACAGGACCGATAACTGAACCTTGTGGTACACCAAAGTTTTGTGGTGCAAAAGCAGACAACCTATTGCCTATAAAAACAGATTGGTAACGATTAGTAAGGAACGATTTTACGAAATAAAGGACTTGATTGGAAAGTTTATAGACAGCTATTTTTTTTTTTCAAGATGTAAGTTGTGATCAATAACATCAAATGGTTTTGCAAAGTCAATTTTAAATCATCTCTAATTGCTAACCATTGATCCACGAGATTTGGTAGTGCTGTGTGCCAAGAGTAGTTGGCTCTACATCCAGACTGGTTGGGACGGAGCAGGTCGTGTTATAAAATATTGGACACAAGGTATTTATTAATATGCTTTTCTAGTGGTTTGGAGATAAGAGATAAAAGTGAAATGGGTGAAGGATTGAAGGATCTCGGTTTTATCTCCGGTTTTTAAAAGGTGATGTTACTTTGGCTGGTTTGAGATTTTTTAGGAAAATAATTTTTATCAATACAAAGATTATATACAATAGGTCAAAGTAGGTCAAAGTGTCAGTAATTAGAGGAGCACTTAGTTTTAAGAATTTTTCCATCCAGATCGTCAAGGCCACGAGTACCTGTCTGTTTCATATGTACAAGATGAAAATAAACCTCATAAATCGCTACTGGAGTAAAAAATACATTCAGATATGATAGTTTTGGATACACAAAAACCTTTCAGCATTTTTAAGTCATTCATATCAGATCTATCTTTCTTAACTACTTGATTGGCAATGTTGGAAAAAAAAAACGATGATTTAAACTATCACTAGAAATATCAGGCAGAATTGTGGTCGTTTTGTCAGAATTTTTGTGTGTAAGAATGCTTATGGCCTTTCAAATCAAATATGTTTTGAGTGAATTTTAGAGCCATTACAAACTAAGTTTCGAAAATGTTTCTTCTTTGAACCACGCAACATTGAGGTAACTTTATTCCTTCGCTTCTTGAACTCTTCAAATTGTTTATTTTTTTTTTTTTTTTTTTAGCAGTCTGTCTCTTAGCTGCTTTGCTTCTGGGATTTTATCCGTTAACCAAGGAGGATTAGGTGAATATTTGGCCCTCTTAGTTTTAAATGGGGCATGTTTGTCGTAGACGTCTATGAAAGTTATATGCCAAAATTCAAAAGCATGATCAGGATCAGTGTATTAATAAACATGACAGAGAGAGAGAGAGAGAGAGAGAGAGAGAGAGAGGGTGAGAGAGAGAGAGAGAGAGAGAGAGGAGAGAGAGAGAGTTCAGAACTTGCAACTCAGAACTCAAAAAAACCTTTATTCATCAAGAGAGAGAGAGAGAGAGAGAGAGAGAGAGAGAGAGAGAGAGAGAGAGAGAGAGAGAGAGAGAGAGAGAGAGAACTTAGAACTCAGAACTCAGTTTTAAACCTTTATTCGATCAAGGAGTAAGTAGAGAGAGAGAGAGAGAGAGAGAGAGAGAGAGAGAGAGAGGAGAGAGAGAGAGAGAGAGAGAGAGAGAGAGAGAGAGAACTCAGAACTCAGAAAACCTTTATTCGATCAAGGAGTAAGAGAGAGAGAGAGAGAGAGAGAGAGAGAGAGGGAGAGAGAGGGAGAGGGGGGGGGGGGGGGGCAAAGTAAGGAAATAAGGAAATGTAAAACAAAACAAAATAAAACAAACAAACAAACAAACAAAAGCATGCAAGTAAAGCCACACAAGGCACACCAATGTTGTCTAAAGGAAACCAACGCAAAGGTAAAGCGAATCAAAATAAAATAAAACGATGTTGAGCAAACAAAGCATTGAAAAAAAAAAAAAAAAAAAGCGAAACAAAGCGATGGAAACTCAAAGCCACACAAGGTCAAAATCAATTAGATCAAAACCAACTCAAGCAAAAGCCAGTCATCATAAACATGGCGGAAAAAGGGACACACAGATGTGTATAACAACAGTAAGAATGTTAGCATCCGCAGGGCCGACAAAGTCTTTAGTAGAAGAAAAGAGGACAGGGTCTCTCTGTGTCTTTCCGCCGTGGGTCAGTCTAGCTGGGAGAGGTTGTATGCCCGGTGCCTGTTTTCGCCCATAATGATAATCAGGAGCCGACGAAGACCGGCTTTTGTTCCAGTGGTCATCTGCCGAGCTGTGGTCAGCTGTCACACTGGTCAGTATCGATCCCATCACTTCCTGGGTGGCGCCACATATCTGTCTGTCTGGCCTGTCAGTTAATTCTCCGTTTCTGTCTCTGTCTCGTCTCTCTCTCTCTCTCTCTCATGTGAGTAAATGAGTGAGTGAGTGAGTGAGTCTCTCTCTCTTTTTATGTGAGTGAGTAGGTGTGTGTGTGTGTGTGTGTGTGTGTGTGTGTGTGTGTGTGTGTGTGTGTGCGTGCGTGCGTCAGCGCGCGCGGTGCCACAGTTTACTAGACCTTGGACACATTTTTTTTTCTTGTGTGGACATTTTGTCTTTGCAGTTTAAGGCCATCGAAAAACAGACCTTTGTACAAACAAATGTCAAACAAATGTCACATGGTACGCGGTAACGTCGGAATTATTGATTATTTTGGTTTTTGTGTCGTGTATAAACATTAATCTTGATTTTTTGTGCGCTTCTTTCTGTCATTGCCTTACTTGTCCAGTCGCTTTAGAGCATGCTTGTACGTAATAGGCCTATATACGTTTTTGCCTTAACATTATTCTCCTCTTCACCACTGATTTTTTTTCTGTGCAAAAAAAATGCCATCCACTCTCAAAACTTAGCTGTCAAAAGAAGTTTTTAAGACTGAATTTCTTGGCAACAATCATGTGTACATCAACACATCTAATGTTTTCTGGTAAACACATATTTTAGGCTCAGCCGAATCACGTTTAACAGAATTTTCTGTGAAATCCGGATATTCCTGTTTCAGGATACCATTTCATGTGTAAAGACGCTGAACATCCAAATAAGACGGGTGTGTGTTAATTTACATTCACGAAAGTATCAATTTTAAATACATTTTGAATAAATTCATCCACGTGACTTTCACAACGTTGTAACCGTAAGGATTCAAACTCATCTGAAGAGATCTGTCCACCACTCTTCTATGTTCCATTGACCTAAATCCATATGACTGGTTTGAGACTTCATTTTGCTGATGAAAGATGGTTTTTTTTTTCTTTGAGTTTACGAGAGATCATGATCATAATGTGAGGTGATTTCAATATCGATTTACTGATACGTAGCAAAAGCTGAGAGCTTTTTTTTATGAATTTTCAACTTGATCAGTCAGTTGCTCTACCTATACGAATGACAGGTAATTCTGAAACTTTTATCGATCATTCTACCACCGGGGAAAAGCATTAAATTGGAGACGTGCTCACCAGCTTACGGTAGTAGCAATCACTTTCCAGTCCGTTTTATTTGGTTTGAAAATGACTTAGAATCCACAAGAAAAGTGACAATTTGAAACGATATAGAATCTGTACTTATTTTGATAAAGACATGTTTCGCTTGATCTATGGAACTCCTGTCTATCTTATGCATATCAAGTTGCAAATCCCGATGAAGGCTTTCCTACTGGAATTTTTGGAATGCCATCAACCAGTTGAAGATAAGGAATATGAACAATGATAATACATTTATTTAAGAGCGGTCTTCTGAAAAAAAAAAAAAAAAAAAAAAAAGACAGTGTCCACGTTTGCGAGGTTTCGAGGACAACAAGAAAAACCGAACCTGCCTATTCCCTGCAATCTGGATGACTTTAAAAAAGATTTCAGTGATTTCAAAAAAAGATACCTTCTGACGTGGATGTCCCTTGAAAGTCTGCCCATGGGGAACCAATGCAATAGT
>JADBJO010003285.1:137500-142500 GCA_016801955.1 Conus betulinus
GCTTCAGCAAAGAGTACAATATCACAAGCAAATTCTTGTATGACACAGAATTTGTGAACTCGGGTGAATTCTAGATCGATCCTGGCGAAAAAAACAACAACAACAACAACAACAACAACACAAACCCAGAGGCGATGGCACTCTACAGGGCACACGATCCTCGGGGTCCTTTGTTTTGATTGACTGATCACCTTCGCTGCACAAGTGTCTCGCCTGACAGTGGAAGCATTTCAACTTCTGAAAACTGGGCAAGTATTCTGCTGTTGCGTCCGCTCACCTACGTTGTAAAATTTTTCAACTGTCACAGAGCGAGAGTAAATGGCAAATGTGACCACATGGATCGCACTTGCGTGAAAAAAAGAAAAACACCCACACAGCTAGAATCTACCCCTGTATTGCTACATCTTGGGGCAGGCTGTCCCATCAGCTGTGACTCTGCGGCGTGGCCTGCTCACCCTTGTCATTCAAAGGATGACGACTTGGAATGGAAAATTCCTGTAGATCCTGTAACTGTTATTGAAGCGGCTTTCTAAGAACAATTCCAATCGATGTGATCCGACAGATCACAATTGAATCATCACATTGGCGACCTCATTTCTAACGGTCTATGTTGTCTCTCAGGCATTCATTTGGGCACAGACTCCTTGTTCCCTTAGATTCATCAACAACCTGACCATCTTCAAGTTCAATGGGCGTTTTCAATGTCTAAAACCCTCTTCTGCCTCGACCAGCCTCCAAGCATGCTTAGCTCTCGATAACTTGAATGTGTTTTTTTTGCCACGTCATCCACTAGCCTAGGAGCTATCTGTTCAACGTTCAAAACAAATCGGCGTTGAAGAATTGTGAATTGTTCCCGCAGCAGTAAGTGCTTGGACGTGTGTGACATCTTCCTTATGTCATTCTGTAGCGATGCGCCATCTCGTGACGCACGTTCCTAAACGATCAAAGAATTATTCGAAGCTTCTTCTTCGTCCCTTAACATCAGGCGGAACTTCTTTCGGAATGCCTGTGCATCAAAGCGGAAATGCTTTAACAGGCATGCGCAGCCAGGTTTTGGTCACCTAGGTCGGTGAGGTTATGCCTCATTGTTCCATCTCTGCTTGTCCTCTCAAGAGATACCAGGCTGTAGGTCCATGCTGATTCCGTCCGTTTGTATACATGAACGTCAACCGCTAGGTGTACGAGTCAGCATCGTCCTTATCCCACAATGGATCGGTTGGTATATTAACGCTTTGATACATCTAAAGTGATTTCTCGTGTATTTAGTGGATACTCAGAGCTTCTGCTCCGTGAGCTGGAGCTCGATCGTCTTCTACTCTCTTTTCTCTCCCATTCTCACTTCTTCCTCAATTTCTCCTTCTTGACTCCTCAGTTCGTCCTGATACGCTATTTTCTCTCCTTTCATTTCTCCCTGATCTCTTCCTCTCTTCTTTTTTTTCTGTCTTCTTCTTCAGCCTCTCTCCTCAATTCCCCCCCCCCCCCCCTCTCATGTCTCATACTATCTTGGTACTCCTGGTTTTTCTCTGCCATCCCAACAGCATTAATCATATACTTCTATATATTATCACTTGTCAACCACAATCGAGTTCTCTTCTTCAAGAAAAAATGTCATGCAAGTCCTGTGCCTGAACAACCACTCCTACAGCCAGTTGACTTCTCATCTAACTACCCAGCTGATAACCTACGCAACGCAGAGACCCACCGGATAGACCCATCAACTCTAACTCCTTGGTTAAGGCAGCAGCTGCTTCCCCTTAAGGAAGCATAGTAAAGCTATATTTCAATCAATAACAAAAGGGTATTTAACATGTATAAGCCAAAGACAATACTACTGTCGATAGGATAGTTAATCTTTTCAAATAGACAACCGCTGGGGTTGTAATAAAGTAGCAAATGATCATATCTTGTACGTCTACCAGTATGAATGGATATGAGTAAACAGTATAGCAGAACTTGCAGTATAGAGTACCGCCTCTTTTTTTGTGTGGTCGAGGCACCTGCTTACAATTAACATGGACTGGCCCTTGGGCTGATACCACATAGACAAGTCTCGGATATCAAAGCACAAGACGCTCTCGTCTTCACGTCCCTACCATGTCCTTGGTGTTCCAACTCAAAATGTACCATAGTCAGTGTCCTCTTGGATCGTACCTTTGGCTTTATTTAGGAACTCCACATCCCCGTTTACACTGACCCCCACAGGGGTATCAGTTCATGCGCATCAAACACCATCACTATACAAAACACAAGACCACACAGAAGGAAAATAAACAGCTGTCTGTTTATAAACTAGCCCTAATATGACAACAACACGTTCAGTCAAGCGTTCACAGAATTAATGCCATTTTATTACATGCTCACTCATAATCGCATACTTCTGTCCCCCTTCTTTATAGGTCAGCGATGATTTTTGGAAACAGACATAAATGTCGTGTAAATAGTACGGAACTAATTACGCGCAAGACGTTGCCAGACAAGTTTCCAACAAATGTAAAAAATCATAAAATGTGTGTGTGTACATACTAGTCCAAATTCAGGCTCGTTCGGCATTCAAAGATTGCTTTTGCCATCTGCATTGCGGATGTAGACCAACATTCATTATCATCATGGTGGTGGTGCACGAGCGCGCGTGAGAGAGAGAGAGAGAGAGAGAGAGAGAGAGAGAGAGAGAGAGAGAGAGAGAGAGAGAGAGAGAGAGATTCCAGATACTGTGTTGGTGTTGTCGGTAGGAACAAACTTCAGGGACAGCTTGACAGCAGAAGGTCTTCAGAGAGAAACCCTCTCTCAGACAAGTGTTTCAGCCCTGAACTCCCCCGCGGGGATACTGGGGGGAGGGTCTTTTGTACAAAATAGTTCCCCCTCCTTCTGGACATTCTGTACTAGTAACGTCCCCTTTCGCTCTCAGCAACTCTGTCTCCTCCTTTGCTGTACTGTCGTCTACTGTCCTTTCTGTCTACCATATCTTTTATCTGTTTTTTTTTTTTTCCACAACCTCTTCCCACAGATTTCTGCACTCAACGAAGTCGGAGTGAACTGACTATATAGTGTGAGTATCCCAACAGGGCAAAACGAGTTCACACGCTACCAGATACTGGGAACGCTGAAGGAGAAGAAGCCCTAAACTCATTATGCTCTAAGGGGTCGGGCCGTACACATGTCATGACTTCCAGATGCCCTTTTGCCGCCAACCTGCCTTTTTTCAGTAGAGAAAAAAAGTTTATTTGCTGTGAAAAATGCAAGGCATTAATGTGGCTATTGCAGTGTAAGTGAATGTTTCTTACTTTTCTGTTTCTTTACAGCGGACATTTGCTGATCTGATATAAGCTGCTTTTGTATTTTGACTGGATGGTTTCATATGTTTTTTTTGTTGTTGTTAATTGTCTGTCATTTAATTGCCTAGTTAAGTTATTTGTATTTGATATACATCCTTTGAAATCTTTCAGAGTCATAAAAGAGTTGTGTGATATACAGTGACATCACATCTGTGACACCATCATGTGCTGTGTTTTACAAGCTTGTGTACAGTTAAATTACTCTGGTGCGTTGGGAGATATGTGAATCAACATTCTCACATTTAACATTATGATCATAAAAATCATCATCATCATCATCAGGAGTAGTAGTAGTAGTAGTAGTAGTAGTAGTAGTAGTAGTAGTAGTAGTAGTAGTTGTAGTACAATAATAATAATATTGATACTAATAACAGCAACAACTAGAAGAAGAAAATAGTAAGGATTATGATACTATTAGCAACAACAACAAGAAGAATAATGATAATAACAATGATAATGATAATAATAATAATGATGATGATGATGATGATGATAATAATAATAATAATAATAATAATAATATGATGATGATGATGATGATAATTATAATAATACTGATGGTGATGATGATGATGTTGCTGCTGCTGCTGATAATGATAATGATAATAGAACAGTTACAATAATAGCAGTACTACCGCTACTACTACTACTGCTGCTGCTGCTGCTGCTGCTACTACTACTACTA
This sequence comes from Conus betulinus, assembly GCA_016801955.1. Taxonomy (NCBI): domain Eukaryota; kingdom Metazoa; phylum Mollusca; class Gastropoda; order Neogastropoda; family Conidae; genus Conus; species Conus betulinus. Next base: position 141,518 of record JADBJO010003285.1, read on the forward strand.
CTTCTTCTACTACTACTACTCTAAGTGTAGACACTATAGTTGATGATTAGACATAAGAAAATATACAAATCGATGGAAACGCAGAAAATACATAAGTTCATCCAAAAGTAAAACTAGTGAACAGTAGTAGTAACAACAACAACAACAATAATAATAATGGAAACAATAGTAACGATGGTGATAACAATAATAATAATGAGGAAGTGTTAAAGATTTGCAAATAGTACAATTAAATCCCAGATGGAACAACAAAGAATATGTACAAGAAAGCAAATATGTATTTACAAGGAAAATGAGAAACAGCAAAAGGAGGTAAAGATATATGAATAAACAAAGAATAGATTGATAGGAAAATACTGACTGAGGGAAGGAAGAGGTAAAAGATACAACATACCCATGAAGTAGACCAGATAGTGAGGAGCATGGTGCGGGCGTCCATGCAAAGTATTGCAGATCGGTGCCAAGGACAACAGGGGTGGGGGTGGGGATGGGATGTTGTCATGCCATTTTTGCATGTTGATGCCAAATGGCCGGGGGGTGCTCGGTTGGCAGTAAGATGGGATTTCGGCATGGTATGCTCCAAATTGCTGAAAATTGTCACTCCGCGATTGCCAAAGCGCCAGGACTGACTAATTGATGATGTGTTGCTGATTTGGGTCAGTGATGGCAGTTGTCAGCAAGGTGTCAGTTCAGAAACGCGTGTATCAACTGTGGCTGAATCTCACGTGCAGAGATCTTATCGCACAGTTCAAAGGGGGGGGGGGGGGGGGGGGGGGGGGGGGGGGGGGGGGGGGGATCAACAATTTTGCGGATCTGACAGGAAAATGCGCGTTTAGATTTGAATGAACCGATGTGGCGATGTAGGATGGTGTCTGGGCGTGGTAAAAAAAAGACAAATTGTGCGTCAAGGTTTTGAGCAGGGAAAAAAGTACCCGGGAGCTTAGATGCGGTGATTTTTGTTCAGTTTGGAACACAGGACTAAG
>JADBJO010003285.1:147500-162500 GCA_016801955.1 Conus betulinus
TCATTGTCTCAACATCCCAGACAAAAAAATTCACAGTTCTGTTCCTTGGTTTATTTAATGTCTTTTTATCGCCAGATGATATTAGAGGCTTAAAAAAAAAAAAAAAAAAAAAAAAAAAAACCCACCTCCACACTCAACTTATCATCCCACGTTAGTACTTTCAAACCAACATCTGATGTATGCATATGTACATAATGAGATACCCTAGTGGTACACAAAATTGTTGATCTTTTTAAAGATTTTGCAACCTGTGACTGCAAAATACCATGAGCAACATAAGCAACATATGAACCATATCAGACAGCATTGACATTATCAAAGTTATTCATCTCAATACCTTTTCCTGGTAGAGCGAGGTCAACAATGAGCATTCAAACAAAAGATGATCCACAGAAATGTTTTCCCTGCAGACGCAAGTAAGACCATGAGAATATTTAGTGTTCCAAGTATTCAGTCTTAATTTTTGAATTAATCTAACAATGTGCCTTGGGCACGATGGTAAAGTAGACGTTTTTTTTGACTAAAATTCTGCGCATGTATATACTTTTCCATAGTTTGGATTAATTCACAAGAGGACAAACCTAGGGGATTAAAAAAAATAAATGTTCAGGGTTTCTATTTGCTCCTTCTTTTGCAAGACTGTCTGCAATTTCATTCCACTTTATACCTCAGTGAGATGGGACCCAACAAAAATCAATTCTTATGCCTAGAGTATGAGACAATACAGTAAATGTTTTATTTCAAAAAGCAAATCTTTTCTAGCTCTGCAGCCCAAACACTCTAGTGATTGTAAAACAGATTTGGAATCAACACACAGTAAGAATTTATAGAAAGGAATTGGTGTATCATATATGTAAGTGAAAGCCTTCAGTACTACATATAATTCTGAGGTATAGATTGAAAACCTCTTTCCTAAATAATATGATTCCTGGCATTCAAAGTTGGTATTATAAAGCAGAACCATTGTCAGAGGATTCCATTACCGACCCATCTGTAAACACTTTTAAATGATTTGGATAGCTGTTTTTATAAATGTTCACGAACTTCGTCGAAATATTTACATTATCACTTTTCTTTAACATAGTGTGTTTGTAATCAAAAGAAGCAAAATGGGGCATTGGAGGTGTGGCAGGAAATTCTGGTATAGCAGTAATATCAATATTACAATGTGACATAAAGTCAGATGTGTAATTTCGAATTGGTTGAATATATGATATATTTTTTAGACATCTTAGGAACATCTTGACTGAAATCCATCAGTATTTCTTCAGTAGCTGAAATTTCAACAGAAAGGCTTCTGACAATATATTTGGATACATCCAGTATTCGCTTCTCATTTAGTGGTAATATGTTTGTTTGTTTCTTTATAACATCTGTACGTGTTTTCATGAACTGGGACTCCCAGAGCTAATTTCATGGCCATACTATCCAGCTTTGCCATCTCTTTACAAGAGAATTAGGTGCAGAGAAAATACATCCTTCCTGCTCATGTGTCAATATTGATCAGACTAAAAATATGTATAGATGTAAAAGGGTATGACAGTCCTGACCCCATGGTTGACGACATATAATTTTAAAAACGTTTAATCTTTTTTTCTTGTTTTATCAATCAGATTTCATTATGCGTTTTCCAGTTCAGTTGAGGAGTTAAAAATACCCCCAGGAATTTGACTTTTTGTTTATATTCTAGAATCTGACCATCTAGCAAAACCGAGGGTAGCATCTTTAGGTTCTCACCATTGTTAAACAACATAAGACATGTTTCTTCTCCAGATAGTCCTAATCCGTTGTTCTTCATATATAAAGAAATCTATCCCAATACCTTTTGGTACAACTTCTGTACAAAGTTTATTGTCCTTTTATTGGAATGCTTCCTTAATGTACAGTTAATCCAAATAGCGATATCATCTGCGTATTGAACATCATGCATTGCTTTTGACATAGATTTGGTAAAATAATGGATTAGGATTGTGAACAACATGGGAACAATAACTGATCCCTGAGGATTACCCATATCTACGTTCCTAAATGATGAATAAGTCCTTCCAATCCGTGTACATATGCTTCTTTCTGGTAGCAAGCTTTTAATGTAATCAAACATTCTTTCCAGAAATACCAACATTTTTTAATTTGAAAAGTAGCCTTGCGTGTCATACGTAGTTTAAGTTCATTACCTTTAACAAACTGAAACTGAGAACATTGTCATTCCCGTCCACACACTGAAATCATATTAAAAAAAAAGTCCTTCGCTTTTGATAAACTGAAATCAAAACAATGTGTCATCGTCTCTTATATAAATCAACATAATGATTACTGCCCCAGTCAAAATAAAATGAGATGAAATAAAACAAAAGCAAAACCGTAATAGTCTTTAACACATTGAAATAAAAAGGCCGAGACTAGAACAACAAAGAATTGAACAAAGAAAACAAAGAAACAAACAAAAAAGAAAAGAAAAGAAAAGGAAAAAAAAAAAAAGACAGGAGAAGAAAAAAGAAAATAATATGTAAAAAAAGCTAAACGAACCCTCAGCCACAATGAAAAAACTGACATGATGAAAAGACATGATATTTTTAAAGATCAAAGGAGGGGCTGAAAGGTGCGGGACGGGAAGAGAGCCTGGGTAAATCAGGGGACGTGAAAGTGGAAAACAACAAACAAAACGTCTTTCATTGGCATCAATGCGAACCATTGAGTTTCGCAATATTTCCAACCCCCACCCCTCCCATCCCCCCCTCCCCTTTGTTTATGCTACTCTGGAGTCCACTTTCGTTCCCTGATGAGATTTTTGGTGGCCCCAGTCATGAAATCTAACATATACCAGCGCCTTAAATTTGTGGTGCATTCAAAAGCACGGCGAGAGCAACACAATTTAACGGACTCCCCATCTCAAAGAGGCCACGAAGGATAAAATATGGATAGGTAAAAAAAAAATGACAGTAAGAAATACATCACAAAAAGTAAGTAAGGGATTATCAAACTCAAAAAAAAAAAAAAAAAAAAAAAAAAAATGACAGTAAGGAATACGTCACAAAAATTAAGTAATGAATTATCAAACTTAAAAAAAAAATGACAATAAAAAAATACGTCACACAAAAAAAGTAATGAGTTATCAAACTAAGGGGACATATTTAAGCTTACATTCTTGATGATCTTAAAAGAATGAAAGGGAGGTTACTTGGATGCATACCAGAGACCAGATGCAATAAAGGGCATCAGTCACTTTGAAATAGCAGCAAGTTTCAAAGTACAATGACTGCAGGCGGTTATCAAATCATGAAAATGAATATTGGAAAAACCAATCACTGAACGGGCGTCATGAGCTATAAAGTAATGACTCTTATGGCTTGAAACACACTCCCGCTCAACACACCCAGACAGACAGACAGACAGACACAGACAGACACACACACACACACACACACACACACACACACACACACACACACACACACACACACACACACACACACACACGCATGCGCACGCTCGCACATAGACACAACACACGCGAACACACACACACACACACACACACACACACACACACACAGAGAGAGAGAGAGAGAGAGAGAGAGAGAGAGAGAGAGAGAGAGAGAGAGAGAGAGAGAGAATTCCTTTAGGACGATTTGACTTCAGGTACTGGACAGCAGAACACTTTATTTGCAATACTGGGTTCGTGTAAAAAAAAAAAAAAAAAAAAAAAAAAAAAAAAAAAAAAAAAAAAAACTCTGCGGAACTACCGGCTCCTTCGTCTCCATGACAACATGTCTTCCCATGGTGCATGCTTATTGACTACCGGTGTGGTAAGTTCGTTATGGGTATCATTCTGTCTGGGGGATGACCTTTTCGTTCTCGATAACTCCTCGCCTTTTCATTGGAGAATAGCCCATTTTGTGACGTCCATTCTCTGCATGGGAGTGTTCGAGGGGGGGGGGAGGGCGGGAGTGGTGGGGGGGTGACTGTGGGGAAAAAAACCACTCACGTTGTGTCATGCACAAGGGGTGTCAAGTGTTTTTGTTGGGGAAGTGAATCTGAGTATGGAAAAGACCTGAGAGTGTCGTCGTCGTCGTCGTCGTCGTCATCATCACCATCATCATCGTTGTTTTGGTTTTTTCCTCCTCCTCCTCCTCCTTCTTCTTCTTCTTTGTCACCTTAACCGTTCATCCCCCATTCCACTGACTAGCGTCAAAACCCAGCTAACCATTTACCCACAATTCCACTGACAGGTATCAAAACCTATCCAACCATTGACCCATCATTCCAGTGACAGGTAGTAAAGCCCATCCAGACATCGGCCCACTATTTTAGTTGCTGGTGTCACAACCCATCTTCCCATTGTCCCCTCATTCACTGCCAGATGTTAAAACCCATCCAACCACTGGCCCACCATTCCACTGACATCATCAAAACCCATCCAACCACTGGCTCACCATTCCATTGACAGGTGTCAAAAAACCCATCCAACCATTGGCCACCATTCCACTGACATGCATCAAAACCCATCCAACCATTGACCCACCATTCCATTGACATGTATCAAAACCCAACCAACCATCGACCCATCATTCCACTGACAGGTGTAAAAAACCCACCCAACCATTGGCCCATCATCCCACTGACATATATCAAAACCCACCCAACCATTGGCCCACCATTCCACTTCATGTATCAAAACCCATCCAACCATTGACCCATCATTCCACTGACAGGTATCAAAACTCACCCAACCATTGTCCGATCATTCCACTGACAGGTATCAAAACCCATCCAACCGTTGGCCCACCATTCCACTACATGCATCAAACTGGCCCATTCCACTGACATGAATTGACCCATGCAACCATGGCCCATCATTCCACTGACATAGCATCAAAACCTCATCCAACCATTGGCCTATCATTCCACTGACAGGTATCAAAACCCATCCAACCATTGGCCCACCATTCCACTGACATGCATCAAAACCCATCCAACCATTGACCCACCATTCCACCGACATGTATCAAAACCCCATCCAACCATCGGCCCACCATTCCACCGACATGTATCGACAAACCCATCCAACCATCGGCCCACCATTCCACCGACATGTATCAAAACCCATCCAACCATTGGCCCCACCATTCCGCTGACAGGTATCAAAAGCCCATACACACATCGGCCCACCATGCCAGTTACTGGTGTCACAACCCATCTTTCCATTGCCCCACCATTCCAATAACAGGTAATATAACCAAACCAACCATTGGCCCACAACTCTACTGACAGATATCAAAAACCAATCCAACCATTGGCCCACCATTTCACTGACAGGTATCAAAGCCCATCCCACACACGGCCCACCATGCCAGTTACTGGTGTCACAACCCATCTTTCCATTGCCCCACCATTCCAATAACAGGTAATACAACCAATCCAACCATTGGCCCACAACTCTACTGACAGATGTCAAAACCGATCCAACCATTGACCCACCATTCCCCTGACAGATATAAAAATCCATTCAACCATTGGCCCACCATTCCACTAACTGGTGTTAAAAGCCATCCAACCATTGGCCCACCATTCCACTGGCAGTAATTACACCCATCCATTCCAATCATTGGCCCACCATTCCCCTGACAGGTATGAAAATCCATTCAACTATTGACCCACCATCCACTAACTGGTGTTAAAAGCCATCCAACCATTGGCCCACCATTCCACTTACTGGGTTAAAATACATCCATCCATTGGCCCCTGTCATTCTATTGACTGGTGTCACAACCTATCCATTCATTGGCCTGCCATTCCACTGACTGGTGTCAAAACCCATCCAACCGTTGATACACCATTCCATTGGTGTCTACATCCATCCATCCGTTGGCAATCTGTTCCACTGTCTAGTGTTAAAACCCACCCACACATTGGCCTATCATTCCAGCGACTGGTATCAACCATACTTCTTACCCGCGCCAAAACCCTCGATCCATCGGCGCATCATTCCACTGACTGACTGAGAGCAAAACCCATTTACCAGTCGGCCCAATCATTGTGCTGACTGACTGCAAAATCCATTCACCAGTTGGCCCAATCATTCTGCTGACTGATGGCAAAACCCATTCACCAGATGGCCCAAGCATTCTGCTGACTAAAGGCAAAATCCGTTTCGCCAGTTGGCCCAATCATTCTGCTGACTGATGGCAAAACCCATTCACCAGTTGGCCAATCATTCTGCTGACTGGTGGCAAAACCCATTCACCAGTTTGCCCAATCATTCTGCTGACTGATGGTATAACTCATCCACCACTGGTCCACCTTTCCACTGAAGTCTAAGTCGATCTATGCATTAGTTTATCATTCCACTGACTGATACCAATCCCATCCATCATCGGCCTACCATTTCATGGATGTTTAAAACCCATCCACCAATTGGCACACCATCCCAATGGTGTAAAAATGCATCCCCCCACTGAACCCCTTTCCACTAACTGTAGTCAAAATCCATTCACAAATGGACTCCTTTCCATTTACTGTTGTCAAAATCCATCCACACATGGGCTCATCTTTCCACTTATTGTTGTCAAAATCCAGCCACATATGGGCTCACCTTTCCACTTACTGTTGTCAAAATCCAGCCACATATGGGCTCACCTTTCCACACTTACTGTTGTCAAAAATCCAGCCACACATGGGCTCACCTTTCCACTTACTGTTGTCAAAATCCAGCCGCATATGGGCTCACCTTTCCACTTGCTGTTGTCAAAATCCATCCGCATTATGGGGTCACCTCCACTTACTGTTGTCAAAATCCATCCTTATTATAGGCTCACCTTGTCACTTACTGTTCGTCAAAATCCAGCCACATATGGGCTCACACTACTTACTGTTGTCAAAATCCAGCCACAATGGGCTCAGCCACTTACTGTTATCAAAATCAGCTCCACATATTGGACTGGGCTCACCTTTTACTTACTGTTGTCAGAATCCAGCCACATATGGGCTCACCTTGTTACTTACTGTTATCAAAATCAGTCCACATATGGGCTCACCTTTCCACTTACTGTTGTCAGAATCCAGCCACACATGGACTCACCTTTCCACTTACTGTTGTCAAAATCCATCCATACATGGGGTCACCTTTCCACTTTCTGTTGTCAAAATCCAAAAGCCACTACTAACTGTGGTCAAAACCCACCCACAAACGGGCGCACTTTGTCACTAACTGTTGTCAAAATCAATCCACATGTGGGCCCACCTTTCCACTAACTAGTGGCAAAACCCTTCCGCCCGTTGACTCACCATTTTACTGGTGTTAAACCCCAATCCACCAGTTGGTCCACCAATCCACTGGTGGGAAAACCTATCAATCCATTGTCCTACCAATTCACTTGCTGGTGTCAAAACCTATCCACCCATTGTTCCACCATTCCACTGACTGAGGTCAATGCCAGTCCACCGTAAGCCCACCGTTCCTCTGGTGTTAAGACCCACCCTTTAACGAGCCCACCTTTTGACCGACTGGTGTCGTCAAAACTCATCACACATCCGTTGACCGACCATTCCCCGGCCCTGAGTGGTGATCCCGCTGTCTGTTTCAGGACTGTCGGTGCTGCAAGGAGGAATCCATCATCACGCGCAACGTGCTCCTCAACCGATGCTTCCACAACGGGGAGCTCCTGCCGGACACCGAGTACCTCACCGAGGTCAACGACCTGGAGAGCTGCAGCTGTGTGTCCTGCACGAACTAACAGGACAGGGCCAAGGAGGACACGAGGTCTTCACCTCCACGCCTCAGCGTGTTCTGATCTTCTCCCTCGTCTCTGTCCCCCCCCCCCCCCCCCCCCTCCTCTTTGACAGGGGGTTGTCTGGAATGGTGGTGACCAGGACTTGCATGCTGGGTGATCAGTCGTCCGCATCCGGAAGGATGGGTTCTGTGGCGGGTAATCTACCCAAGCACTCAGTCTTGTCAACATCGTCTTTGGTGTAAATGAAGAAATCTGTGTGTTTTTTTTTCCTTTTTCGTTTTGAGAGAAAGACGAAACTCAAGACCCGAAAACGTACTTCTTTGAAATAATATTTATTGATTTATGGATTTATTCATTTGATTTATTGATTGGTTATTGATTTATTTATGTATTTATCCATGTATTATTTATTTATTTATTTATTTATCTATGTGTGTATTTCTTTATTTATGCATTCCTGTTCTTGATTAAATGCCTTTCTGTCTTTCTTTGTCTATAACTTTCAGGAGATTTTTTCGTTAATATCTTTGAGGAAACTGATGTAGAGCAATGTCGTCGACCTTTTCAGTCTCTGTGTGCATTGTTATCTGTCTGTATGAACTCGTTCTTGTCTGTGGATGGAAAAAAAAGAAAACTTTCTTGCCAACTGTGAGCTTTTGAGGTTTCTGATTTTGTTGTTGTTTCACGAGTCGAAGACGGCCCTTGCTCATCAAAGTATTGGGACTGTTGCTATAGGAATGAGTATACATTTTTCTTAAACCCTTCACAATACGCTCTCTCTCTCTCTCTCTCTCTCTCTCTCTCTCTCTCTCTCTCTCTCTCTCTCTCTCTCTGTATTTGTCTGCCTGACTTGTCTGTCTTTTTGTCTGTCTGCATCTCTTATTTTCTTCCACCCCGCCTGTTAACCCCCCCCCCCCCCCCCCCCCCCCCCCTCTCTCTCTCTCTCTCTCTCTCTCTCTCTCTCTCTCTCTCTCTCGCTTTGCTTTGTCTAAATACTCTGTAGCTCTGCTGAAATATTTTTCTTTTTTTGTATTAAGCTAATTTCAGAGCAGAAATATGGGCACTTGACCGGCATGGGCAGATGGAACAAATTCATCTATGTGTGTGTAAAAATTGCAGTGTGTCACGGATAACCCCAGCCCTCTCGCTCTGCCTTCCCTGTCTCCTTTTATCTGTCTTCTTAGTCTCCTCTTTCCTGCCGTCTCAGTTCCTCTTTCCTGCCCTCTTAATCTCCTCTTTTGTGCCATTTCAGTTGTGTCCTGTTTGCTGCCCTGTTAGTCTCTTCGTTCCAGTCCTCTAAGTCTCTTCTTTCCTGCCCTCTCAGTCTCCTCTTTCCTGCCGTCCCAGTGTTCTCTCTTTCATGTCCTCTCAGTCTCCACTTTCCTGCTGTCTTTCCTGCCCTCTCAGTCTCCTCTTTCCTGCCCTCTTACTCGCCTCTTTTCTGCCCTGTCAGTCACCTCTTTCCTGCCCTCTGAGTCACCTCTTTCCAGCCCTGTCAGTCACCTCTTTCCTGCCCTCTGAGTTACCTCTTTCCAGCCCTGTCAGTCACCTCTTTCCTGCCCTCTGAGTCACCTCTTTCCTGCCTGTCAGTCACCTCTTTCCAGCCCTGTCAGTCACCTCTTTCCTGCCCTCTGAGTCACCTCTTTCCTGCCCTGTCAGTCACCTCTTTCCTGCCCTGTCAGTCACTTCTTTGCTGCCCTGTCAGTCACCTCTTTCCTGCCTGTCAGTCACCTCTTTCCTGCCCTCTGAGTCACCTCTTTCCTGCCATCTGAGTCACCTCTTTCCTGCCCTGTTAGTCACCTCTTTCCTGCCCTGTTAGTCACCTCTTTCCTGCCCTGTTAGTCACCTCTTTCCTGCCTGTCAGTCACCTCTTTCCTGCCCTGTCAGTCACTTCTTTGCTGCCCTGTCAGTCACCTCTTTCCTGCCTGTCAGTCACCTCTTTCCTGCCCTCTGAGTCACCTCTTTCCTGCATCTGAGTCACCTCTTTCCTGCCCTGTTAGTCACCTCTTTCCTGCCCTGTTAGTCACCTCTTTCCTGCCCTGTTAGTCACCTCTTTCCTGCCCTGCCAGTCACCTCTTTCCTGCCTGTCAGTCACCTCTTTCCTGCCCTGTTAGTCACCTCTTTCCTGCCCTGTCAGTCACCTCTTTCTTGCCCTGTCAGTCACCTCTTTCCTGCCTGTCAGTCACCTCTTTCCTGCCCTGCCAGTCACCTCTTTCCTGCCCTGTCAGTCACCTCTTTTCCTGCCTGTCAGTCACCTCTTTCCTGCCCTGCCAGTCACCTCTTTCCTGCCCTGTTAGTCACCTCTTTCCTGCCTGTCAGTCACCTCTTTCCTGCCCTGCCAGTCACCTCTTTCCTGCCCTGCAGTCAGTCACCTCTTTCCTGCCCTGTTAGTCACCTCTTTCCTGCCCTGTCAGTCACCTCTTTCCTGCCTGTCAGTCACCTCTTCCTGCCCTGTCAGTCACCTCTTTCCTGCCCTGTTAGTCACCTCTTTCCTGCCCTGTCAGTCACCTCTTTCCTGCCCTGTCAGTCACCTCTTTCCTGCCCTGTTCAGTCACCTCTTTCCTGCCCTGTCAGTCACCTCTTTCCTGCCTGTCAGTCACCTCTTTCCTGCCCTGTCAGTCACCTCTTTCCTGCCCTGTCAGTCACCTCTTTCTTGCCCTGTCAGTCACCTCTTTCCTGCCTGTCAGTCACCTCTTTCCTGCCCTCTGAGTCACTCTTTCCTGCCCTGAGTCACCTCTTTCCTGCCCTGTTAGTCACCTCTTTCCTGCCCTCTGAGTCACCTCTTTCCTGCCTGTCAGTCACCTCTTTCCTGCCCTGCCAGTCACCTCTTTCCTGCCCTGTCAGTCACCTCTTTCCTGCCCTGTCAGTCACCTCTTTCCTGCCCTGTCAGTCACCTCTTTCCTGCCATCTGAGTCACCTCTTTCCTGCCATCTGAGTCACCTCTTTCCTGCCCTGTTAGTCACCTCTTTCCTGCCCTCTGAGTCACCTCTTTCCTGCCCTGTCAGTCACCTCTTTCCTGCCCTGTCAGTCACCTCTTTCCTGCCCTGTCAGTCACCTCTTTCCTGCCCTGTCGGTCACCTCTTTCTTGCCCTGTTAGTCACCTCTTTCCTGCCCTGTCGGTCACCTCTTTCTTGCCCTGTCAGTCACTTCTTTCGTGCCCTGTCAGTCACCTCTTTCCTGCCATCTGAGTCACCTCTTTCCTGCCCTGTCGGTCACCTCTTTCCTGCCTGTTAGTCACCTCTTTCCTGCCCTGTCAGTCACCTCTTTCCTGCCCTGTTAGTCACCTCTTTCCTGCCCTCTGAGTCACCTCTTTCCTGCCTGTCAGTCACCTCTTTCCTGCCCTGCCAGTCACCTCTTTCCTGCCCTGTCAGTCACCTCTTTCCTGCCCTGTCAGTCACTTCTTTCCTGCCCTGTCAGTCACTTCTTTCGTGCCCTGTCAGTCACCTCTTTCCTGCCCTGTCAGTCACCTCTTTCCTGCTCTGTCAGTCACCTCTTTCCTGCCCTGTCAGTCACCTCTTTCCTGCCCTGTTAGTCACCTCTTTCCTGCCCCTGTCAGTCACCTCTTTCCTGCCCTGTCAGTCACCTCTTTCCTGCCCTGTCAGTCACCTCTTTCCTGCTCTGTGTCAGTAACCTCTTTCCTGCTCTGTCAGTAACCTCTTTCCTGCTCTCTGAGTCACCTCTTTCCTGCTCTCTGAGTCACCTCTTTCCTGCCCTGTCAGTCACTTCTTTTTCTTTCCTGCCCTGTCAGCCACCTCTTTCCTGCCCTCTGAGTCACCTCTTTCCTGCTCCTGTCAGTCACCTCTTTCCTGCCCTGTCAGTCACCTCTTTCCTGCCCTGTCATTCACTTGTTTTTCTTCCCTTTCAGTCACTTCTTTCCTGCCCTGTCAGTCACTCTTTCCTGCCCTGTCAGTCACCTCTTTCCTGTCCTCTGAGTCACCTCTTTCCTGCCCTGTCAGTCACCTCTTTCCTGCCCTCTGAGTCTCCTCTTTCCTGCCATGTCAATCACTTCTTTCCTGCCCTGTGAGTCACCTCTTTCCTGCCCTCTGAGTCTCCTCTTTCCTGCCATGTCAGTCACCTCTTTCCTGCCCTCTGAGTCACTTCTTTCCTGCCCTCTGAGTCACCTCTTTCCTGCCATGTCAGTCACCTCTTTCCTGCCCCCGAGTCACCTCTTTCCAGTCCTTTCAGTCATCTCTTTCCTGCCCTCTGAGTCACCTCCTTCCTGTCACCTGAGTCACTTTTCGTGCTTTCTCAGGCTGACCTTTGCCGCCCATGAATCGCATCGGTCTTGCCCTATCAGTCTCACCTTTCCTGTCTTCTCAGAGGTATCTCTGTCCTGCCCTCTCAGAAAGACCTTCACTGCTCATTAAAAAGCCGCATCTTTCCTGCCCTCTCAGAGTTATCTTTCCTGCCCTCTTAGAAAGACCTTCACTGCTAACTAAAAGCCGCATCTTTCCTGTCTTCCCAGAGTTATCTTTCCGGCCCTCTTAGAAAGACCTTCACTGCTCACTAAAAGCCGCATCTTTCCTGCCTTCCCAGAGTTATCTTTCCTGCCCTCTTAGAAAGACCTTCACTGCTCACTAAAAGCCGCATCTTTCCTGTCTTCCCAGAGTTATCTTTCCTGCCGTCTTAGAAAGACCTTCACTGCTCACTAAAAGTCGCATTTTTCCTGCCTTCCCAGTTTATCTTTCCTGCCCTCTCAAGAAAGAACTTCACTGCTGACTAAAAGTCGCATCTTTCGAGCCCTCTCAGAGTTATCTTTCCTGCCCTCTTAGTCTCCCCTTTCTATCCTCTCAGTAATCTGTCCTGCCCTCTCAGAAAGACCTCCACCGCTCACTAAAAGTCCCATCTTTCCTGCCCTCTTAGAGTTATCTTTCATGCCCTCTTAGTCTCCTTCTTCCTGATGACTCAGTGTGATCTTTCCTGCCTCCCAGGTCTCACATTTCCTGCCAGTTTCATACGTGCCGCCCTCCCCGTCTCACGTGCATCACCAGAACGCAGCTTACTCGTTCTGCCCCCCCCCCCCCCACCACCTCCACTCCACCCCAACTCCCATCCTTTCTTTTACACAGATGTATGTTGTGGCATTTCCAGCACCGGACATTCCAAGCGAACAATCAATGACAGGGTGATAACGGGGTAGCCCAACCGGAGGGAGACACTGCATCGCTGTTCGTTCCTGCCGTTGTTTTCAGTGGTGGCTGTGCTGGTCCAACGTTCACAGGACACACCACCTTTCACGCCCCATACTGACGACAATAACTGAATATCGAGCTAACGTGTGTTTGCGTCCATTTCAAGGGAAAGATCGCCAGCTTGTCCGTCCCGTGAATTTCCTGACATCGACACCTTTGATACAATCCCATTATTGGCATACAGTTGGGAAAAAGTTGGCATGAGGAGGGGAAGGGGAGAAAAAAAAATTAAACTGAGGTGACTATGATAGTGGGGCGTTAAGGAGTTTAGAATGTCAAGGTTATTTCATGACAGTCAATGAATATGATTTTAGGGTTCCATTCTGGTCATAGACTACATGAACGGGCTGCGTTGTACACATATCCAATCACAAAATGTCAAAGCATCACCCAGGCTCGAGAAATACGTACACTTGCAGCGTTGGTGAGAAAATCTGAGCATTGCCATGAAAGACACATTGATGATCTAGATGAAAGGCCACAGTGTGGTCCCTGTCTTGTCTTTTCAGTTCCTAGCACACAGTACAGTCTGAGACAAGAACCACTAGGCCACGAAGTCACACAGACTGAGGCTGCTAGTGAAATCTGAACCCATCAATATATTCGTGGATGGGATTTGAACCTACAACCTTCCAGACATCAGTCTGCGGTACTATCCGCAGAACCTTGGTGGCAGGTTAGATTTTGGCGTTTTGGATGTTTGACGTAGGTCGGTTGTTCATTGTTTGAAGCCTTCCGTGAGGACATGGATGCTGTTTTGTATTAGTCTCCCTGTTTGCAGGCTGCAAAGACCAGTTAGAAGAAATAGCCTGCATTGTCACTTAAAATGGAAACGTAAATAAAGATGTGATCAAGGATATTAAAAAGTCTGTGTGTGCGCGCACGGAAGGATGAGAACACGATCACGAGACCTGGGCATGAAGCAGAATTTGTAAAAGCATAGAAAAGACAAAAAAGGAACACACACACACACATGCGCTCGCGCGCGCTCGCGCGCGCACACACACACACGCATGCACGCATGAACACACACACACACACACACACACACACACACACACACACACACACACACACACACACACACACACACACACACACACACACACACACACACACACACACACATTCACACAGAAATACGAGCATACGTGCGCACATAATCTCATATCTATCTGTCTGTCTATCTATCTGTCTGTCTATCTGTCTGTCTATATTTCCATATATCTATCTGCCTATCTACCTACCTACCTACCTACCTACCTACCTACCTACCTACATTTACACACACACACACACACACACACACACACACACACACACACACACACACACACAACTGAAGTAATGTAAAAATGTCAGTCTATCCAGCAGTGTGTGGGAATGTGGCTTTCCAAGAAAAAAAAAAAACTGGATTTCTTTTCTTTTTTTTTTTTTTTTTTTTGCTGTCCCAACCTCTGCGCCACCTCAGAGCCAGTGTACCCATGCCGCTCATTCCGACAGCCCGTCCACAGCCACAGCCGGTCGGTCCCGCTGCAGCCCCGGCACCGACAATCCACAGGGAGCAGTCAATGTCAAGTCGTCAAGGGGCAACCCACCGGACGAGACACTGCACTGCTGCCGAGTCACTTCGGTGGTGTTCAGTGGCGCCTGTTCTGATCTAACATACACAGGACACCACCTACTAAGCCCCCTACTGACGACAATAATTGCTTAGTCGTGGAGCCGGCGTGAGTGAGCTCTCCCCCCGGAGGGCGCCACCACGTCCATCCAGCGACAGTCCCCATGGACTCGCCGATACAGTGACCCCGACGGAACCAAACCAAGGCCACAGACATGGAGAGGACATCGAAATTGAGGTCACCATGAGAGCAGGGCATGAAGGGCCACAGAACTTGACATTTTTTTTTATGCTGATCAATGAGAATGAGGATGATTAAGATGATGCTACGGATTTCCATTTCGGTCTGAGACTACATGACAGGGCTGTACTCTACGCTTCCTTTCATAATATATCCCGGCATCAACCAGGCCCGAGAGATACAGGCACCTGCAGTGTTGGTCAGGAAATTTGAGCA
>JADBJO010003285.1:172500-182500 GCA_016801955.1 Conus betulinus
GGGCCCTGGTCCTCTTCTTCTCAGAAATGCAGAGCGTAAGCTTATTACAGATTTCGCACATCCAGTGACAAACAAATACCCCTCTAGTTACGTAATTTCGCCGTTCTTCGCCTTTTTCCTCTCCTCTCCTCCTCACTCCACCCACACCTCCCCAAAACAAAACAAACAAACAAAATGATGCACACGAACAAAAATAAACACAAATCCCAAGCGTAGAAAAGACCCATCTCCACCCTTTTGCTTCCGAATCAGCCAAGAAACATGTTGACAAAAGCATGTTGACAAAAGCAATAACCACACAAAAACAAAACCTTGGTTACCAACACTCATGCTAGCGATCGCACACACGTCATGTGTCTGTGATATTGTTGACTGCCTGAAGCGTTAATGTCCATTATCAAGTAGGCATGTGCAAACAAAGATCGGGTCCATTGTTCCACACCTGAAAGTGTTCTCCCTGCCCAAGTGCCAGCACTGGTACCACCAGATCAGATCTCTCCACTACTCCCCTGGTGCTTTGCTGTTTCTTCAAGCGCTGCGGTCGAGACAAAAGCCACTTCCCTGTGCATTCATTTTGGATTCAGAAGCCAAAGGCTCAAATATATTCGTTTATTTTTATTATTCATGAATTACTTTTAGCAACTTTTTGTATCCATCATTTTCCTTTTTGTCCCTTTTCTACCTTTCGCCGGCTCCTTTATTCGAGTTCTTCAGATTGTAATGTTGCTCCTAAGGTGTTGGAAACAAGCACAACGCTGTAGGTGGTGTTCTATGGGAGATATGTGGGGTAGAAAGCCACGACCCTTGTAAGCATTAGTCATAAACACGGAAGTGTTCTCGTCTGGGCGATCAAAACTTACTTATTGTTGTCGCATATGACTGGTTTTGTTGAAAACACGTTTGATAAATTTGACAGCCCAACCACCATCCACCCCTACACCCGCATTCTCTCTCTCTCTCTCTCTCTAGCCCAGTCCATCCTTGACGTCACAAAGCCATTGCGTCGGAGCTTTGCCACTACTCACCTCCAGCCCAGCGAGTTTTACGTCATAGACCACAGGTGATGAAACCAACCCAACACCTTCGCCCTCCTTCTCCCAGCCCCCATCCTTCCCTTCCCCACTGTCTCACCGAATGACCCAGAAGAAAAGGAATCGGTATCTAGTTTTTAGGTCTTGCAACTAGGCGCTGTGTGCATTTACAACTTAGGCGTTAACAAGAAATCCTTGTGTCGATGCTTGGTACAATATGCAAGAATGAATCATAAATACTGTTGTTGTCAAAACGGTTCGTTGTAGATGACTCTAATTAATACTTGTATTTTACAAACACAGACCAGGTACGATGTGTAAGAACCCAAACTGGGAGATCGGCTCCTGTCGGACAGAATAGTACACAAGCAGTGATACCGCACGCACTGCAAAAATGAGGTCCTGCAAGCACAGCAAGAACGCTGGCGAGACCAGACAATGGCCATATACTAAGAAATGTTTTTTCTCTATAGGCAACAAGCAATGCGCCTCGGATCGTATGTTGCCTCACTGCGCCGCCACAGTTCCACAGTGACAAAAACGCTGGTGAATTCTAATGAATGTAATAAAAGTACTTCACTGCAGCCAGCAGTGGTCCATAGCGATGCTAATGGCGTGATGACAGTTGGTGCGGCGAACAGGCCCACCACTGTACATTCCCTGTCAACAGATCAGCCCTTCCCTTTTTGAGTGTGCCCAAAAGCTGTGTCTCAAAGTTAAATATGGCAAAAAAACGAAGTCATGATGTTTCGGAGAGCTGGCTATTAAGGTTTGAAGGAATGTTGGTTCGTTGTTGATAACCAGTTAGATGCAGTAAAATCTTACAAATATTTAAGTTTTTCGTTTTCAACAAAGCTCACTTTCGATGTAGATAATGGCTGCGATCGTGTCATTCGCGGCATTAAAGATAGGAATTCTGAACGGTCAAGAAAGCTCGGCTGTTTTACGCTAACGAAGTTCTTTAGGCTTTTCGATGACCAGCTCATTCCTACTCTCTTATATGGGTCAGAACTATGGAGTTTCAAGCCACAAGAATCTATCGAAAAGGTTCATTTGCAGGCCTGTGAACTATTTCTGAACGTCCCCCCATTTCCTCCCAATGATATGGTGTATGGAGAATTAGGCAGATTTCTGCTTTGTATCAGTTTAGCGATGGGGGATATTCAGTTCTGGTTTCGGCTCTGCAGACAATCACTGACAAGGAACTCCAGAAAAGTCTATGATCTGCTTTTTGATGTACAAAAATAGAAACAAAAAATGCAAACCTGGGCCACCCCACGTTTAAAAAAAAAACAACAACTCTGCTTTGGTCGAATGGTTTGGAGTATGTCTGGATGTTCAGAGAGGTAAGTGATGAGACACAATCTATACTGACATTCAAAAAAACGCCTACAAAATTGCTTTTGCCACCAGCCGCCGCGGTGAAGGGTTAGCGTCGCGGACTCCCAGCTGGGAGGTCGTTGATTCGATTCCAATCAGAGTCATATGGGATTGTTCTGCCCCGACCAGCTCCTACCTTGAGTTGTGCATGCTATGGGCTCAGTTAGGAACAGTTTTATCCGCTTAATGGATGCGTCTCGGAAAGTGTTGCTCAAACTTCCTGACCAGCACTACAGGTGTTTGTATCTCTCGGGCCTGGTTGACACCGCAGTACATTATGAAATTAAGAGTAGATAGCATAAAAAGTCTCAAATTCTGTGGCACTTCATGCCCTGCTCTCATGGTGACCTCAGTTTCGATGTCCTCTCCACGTCTGTGGCCTTGGCTTGATTCCGTCGGGGTCACCGGTATCGGCGAGTCCATGGGGGCTGTCGTTGAACGGACGTGGTGGCGCACTCCGGAGGGAGATCTTACTCACGCCGGCTCCGCTACTAAGCAATTATTGTCGTCAATATGGGGCTTAGTAGGTGGTGTCCTGCGTATGTTGGATTAGAACAGGCGCCACTGAACACCACCGAAATGATTCGACAGCAGTGCAGTGTCTCCTCTGGTTGGTTGCCTCTTGACGGCTTGACATTGACTGCTTCCTGTGGATTGCCGGTGCGGGAGCAGCGGCAGACCGGGCCGGCTATGGCTGTGGACGGGCTGTCGCAATGAGCGGCGTGGGTGCAATGACACCGAGGTGGCACAGAAATTGGGACAGAAAACAAAAAAAGAAAAGAAAGAAAAGAAATTGCTTTTGCCAACGCTGGAATTCATATGAATCAGCTTG
This sequence comes from Conus betulinus, assembly GCA_016801955.1. Classification (NCBI taxonomy): domain Eukaryota; kingdom Metazoa; phylum Mollusca; class Gastropoda; order Neogastropoda; family Conidae; genus Conus; species Conus betulinus. The sequence goes on from JADBJO010003285.1 coordinate 175,744, forward strand.
AATTATGTAACGCATGCAAAAGTATCTTAAACGTCAAAAAGTATTTTCAATTCATCAATAAACAGCTATTTAAAACTGTCCTAGTGCGTTTTGGATGCGCGTTTCATGCATAGAGAAGGTTCATGATGGTCCATCCTCCAGTGCTGACTGTGCTAACATGATTCATAAATCACTATCGCGTTTAAGGAATATGTGGACAACTACGGAAGCTACAAGACAGCCGCAAGGAACTCCAACTGAAGCATGAAATCACACTCTAATAGCGCTGCTCAAGTCACTTTGGAGTACCGATGCTGGATGATATTTATCAGGTTTTGCCAGATTTTAAATGTCTTCATTTTCGCCCATAACGCCTCCAGCCAGACTCTGTCAAACGCCTTTTTGAAGTCTCTGAAGACGTTGTATACTTCCATCTGGTGTTGGAGATGCTCTTTGCAAAGGGTACACAGGTTCACGATCTTTTGGATGTTACCTGCCTTTGCAGAATCCAGCTGTTGTTCAAGACTAATGGTATGTTTGTGGTTGTAATCTGGCTTGGGTGGCCTGGGTGATCAAACGGATAATGCGGTAGTTCTGGCAGTATTCGGGATTTCCTTTCTTGGGAAGGGGGGCAATTAGTGACTGAATCCATGGCATGGGCCACGCCACAGTGTACCAGGTATTGGTGCAGATAGCAGGTAGGATATCAGTTAGGACATCCTCCACCATGTTTCAAGAATTCTGCAGGGATATTGTCAATGCCTGCAGCCTCCAACATTTCCAATATTTCACTGCGGCTATGATTTCTTCACGGAGTATTGGAAATTCATCCTCATTGGATGAATATCATACTATTCGCACACTCGGTTCTCCCGTGCTCTGTTTGTTATAGAGTTAAGAACAATATTCAAAACGTACTTTTATAATATCCCTTTCCTGTTAGTGGCAGTTTTTCGCCTTTGTCTTAAATTTTTGCTGACCATACTTTGCTTTTATTCAGACAAGTCTTTTACGATATTGAAAGGTTTCTTTGTGTCATTTTCATTAAAGTTTTTCTAAATGTTCTCACACTGCTGTTTGATCCAGCTCTCCCTTGCATTTCTTTATTCACGGACCATCTTATATACATTGCTGTATTCTCTCCCACCAGTCTTCTTGAGCGGTCTGTCTAGTACCAAACATCACCAAGATATCGCTCAGTGATTCATGGCTTCGACTTGCATCGACTCATTCCTAAGAACCCTACTGCTGTTTTAGCCATCCATTGGCTGGAATTGTTTGCGAGGGCTTGGATGTTTTCTTTCAGCAGTTGTGGACGGGCGGACCGTCCTCTCAGGGTCACATAGAATCGTCTGGCGATGACAAGATTTTTGAGTTTGTGTCAAGTTTGAACTTCAGACAGTTGTTCACACTCTAAAGTTCATCATGAGAAAGTTGTTGTACCAACGTTAACTCAAAGATCTGGCTGTGACTTTGACTAAGTAGTGTCATGTTCTTTATAGGAACGCTCTTTGCCTACCTACAGTGTTGTCGGGGACCATGACATTATCATTGCCAAATTCTAGCAAACGTTGTTCTTTGTCATTGGTGTGGTGGTCTCAATACAGTAGGGCCCGCAGGGATTCTGACTGTCCTCTTAAGTCTCCATTGCACTTTGGCTTTCCATTCACCCTGAACGATGAGGATGCTTTTTTGTTCACATCGTTGATGACCGCTTGTAGCTGGGAGCAGAGTGTTTCAACCTGGTCTTCACTATAATCTGGTGTTGGAGCACATATATTGCGCTCCAGTGATATTCAATGGTTTTGCTCGCAGGGGGATGGCCATGATCCCGCTGGAAGCAGGGTATCGCCCCAGAACAGGTCCTGATGTTCTTGTTATCTACAAGTCCCACTCGATGTCCATGTTTGCCTTCTTCTCCATTACAGCACAGAACATGGCACTCTTCTGACTGCACGTGCTCATTGTTGTTCCATCTAACTTTGAGCAGGCTGAGAGCAGAAGTATCAGTCCATGAGGTCCGTTCTTTCAGTTGCAGCATGAGTGTTCTAACGTTAGTGATGAGGCCCCTTCCACGTACGCTCTGTGGTTCTCCCAGAAGCAGACTTTCTGTGCTCGCCCTGCTGAAGGTCGACATATAGCGTGGTTATTCCTAGTAAGGCTGCGACCCATATGTTAATGATCTCTGTATTTTCCTCTTTCTTGTGGCTTTCTTGTCAAAGTCGAACCTACCGGCAACCATCTATCCCAAGGTTAGATTTGCTCGTTGGGTTTACTCCCTGCATGCGGCAGGTAGAACTGGATTACGTGACAACCAGTAGCAGGCAAGACCTTCTGACCTGCACTGCACATCCTCTGTTCATCCGCTGTTAACCATTTTCATCATCATCATCATCATCATCATCATTATAGAGTTTATTCGTTCAGCGTGTTTCAGCAACTTACTAAACTCACGTCACAAGCGCTGTCCTCGTTACGTGCCATTAGGGTCAAAGCTGTCCTAATTGTAACAAAGCACGGAGCTGTCCTAGACATAACAAACAAGGAAGCTGTCCGAGAAAGGATAAAAGACCAGGGACATCTCGTAAATCAAAAACAGTCTGAGTCATTACTTCAGGCTTTGATGAGGATGGGAAAATGGCTGTATGGAAAGAAAAAAAAGGAGGAGAAAGGTGAGGGGGGAGGGGGAGGTAAAGAGGGAAGAGGAGGGCGGGGGGGCAGAACAGGGGGTCGTTTATAACGAAGATGATGGGAAGGCACTCACTGACACTTGTAACCGTCTCAGGAAGAGAACGAAGTGGGGGAAGGGGAGGCGAAATTGATAAACAGCTTGCAATACTTTTCCTCTGCCTGTCGTGTGTGTGTTCAACAGGTACATGTTAAAAAGGTTTCTCTGCCCCGAGAGGATTTTTCATACATTTTGGTGGTGAACATTGAAGAGCATTGTCTCAGAAATTGAATGGTTGAGAATAAACGAGTGATTGGAAAGAGAAGGAGAAGGAGAAGGAGAAGAAGAAGTATAGGAAGAAGGAGGAGGAGGAGGTGTACTAAGACGAAGAGGGAGTGAAAGAAAGAAAGAACGAAAGAACGAAAAGAAAAGAGAAGAACAAAGGAAAAAAAAAAAGACAGACAGACAGACAGACAGACAGAAAGAAAGAAGGAAGGAAGGGAAGAAAGACGGAAAGACAGAAAGAAAGACTGAATGAAAAAAGATCAATAAAAACCACGAAAACAAGAACATTACACTACTACTACTACTACTACTGCTGCTGCTGCTGCTGCTGCTGATGTTGCTGCTCATTATCCTCCTCTCTTTCTGCTTCTGCTCCTTCTCATCCGCCAGCACCTCCTCCTCCTCGCCGTACTACAGTATAATGAGGCAGTGAAAGATGGCATCTGTCATACAGCACGGTATAATGAGGCAGTGAAAGATGGCATCTGTCATACAGCACGGTATAATGAGGCAGTGAAAGGTGGCATCTGTCATACAGCACATTATAATGAGGCAGTGAAAGATGGCATCTGTCATACAGCACGGTATAATGAGGCAGTGAAAGATGGCATCTGTCATACAGCACGGTATAATGAGGAAAGTGAAAGATGGCATCTGTCATACAGCACGGTATAATGAGGCAGTGAAAGGTGGCATCTGTCATACAGCACGGTATAATGAGGCAGTGAAAGGTGGCATCTGTCATACAGCACGGTATAATGAGGCAGTGAAAGGTGGCATCTGTCATACAGCACACATTATAATCATGAAACATCTGCACATTATAATGAGGCAGTGAAAGGTGGCATCTGTCATACACACCACAGTATAATGAGGCAGTGAAAGGTGGCATCTGTCATACACCACAGTATAATGAGGCAGTGAAAAGGTGGCATCTGTCATACACCACAGTATAATGAGGCAGTGAGGCAAGGTGGCATCTGTCATACTGCACACTACAGTATAATCAGGCAGTGAAAGGCGGCATCTGTCATACACTACAGTATAATGAGGCAGTGAAAGGCGGCATCTGTCATACACTACAGTATAATGAGGCAGTGAAAGGCGGCATCTGTCATACACTAAAGTACAATGAGGCAGTGAAAGGTGGCATCTGTCATACACTGCAGTATAATGAGGCAATGAAAGGCGGCATCTGTCATACACTACAGTGTAATGAGGCAATGAAAGGTGGCATCTGTCATACATGACAGAATAATGAGGCAATGAAAGGTGGAATCTGTCATACACTACAGTGTAATGAGGCAATGAAAGGTGACATCTGTCATACACTACAATACAATGAGGCAATGAAAGATGGAATCTGCCATTCACTACAGTATAAGGAGGTAATAAAAGGCGGCACCTCTGACCACACTCAGTCTTCAAGGGGATGCTGTGAACAACCACTCTGATACCATGAAGAAGAAAATACTTGATGAAGAAGCCAAAGGTGTTCTACTTACGAGGAGAAAGAGGAAAGATCATGATTACGGATTATAATCTGGACTTGTATGATCTAAGAAGGGATCGAAAGAGTCGTATTGTGTGGAGATATGTGCAATATCACCAAGAATCTGGGGAGTCATACATTGTGAAGATACGTGCAGTAGAAAAGGGGATTTAAACAGTTGTATTGTATGGAGATCCTTAAATTACAGATAAAGATATAAAGAGTCAAACTGTGTGAGGTCCATGTAGCATAAACAGGGATCTTAAAATTCGTCGTTTGAAGATTTTTAGAAAAAAAAACAGGACCTCAGGACTCCTATTTGTGAAGATCTGTGTATTACAAGTAGAAAATCAAATGAGTCACGATGTGTAAACTTTTGGTAACTCCACCCTGCATTGTGAGGAGGCCTAGGTTCAGATGTGAGACTTTCCATTACTGCACCCTGCATTGTGAAGAGGCCTAGGTTCAGATGTGAGACTTTCCATTACTGCACCCTGCATTGTGAGGAGGCCTTGGTTCAGATGTGAGACTTTCCATTACTGCACCCTGCATTGTGAGGAGGCCTAGGTTCGGATATGAGACTTTCCATTACTGCACCCTGCATTGTGAGGAGGCCTAGGTTCAGATGTGAGACTTTCCATTACTGCACCCTGCATTGTGAGGAGGCCTTGGTTCAGATGTGAGACTTTCCATTACTTCACCATTCATCATGATGAGGGGGCTGGGTTCAGGTGTGATACTTACCGTTACTTCATCATACATTATGAGGGGGCTGGGTTCAGGTGTGATACTTACCGTTACTTCACCATACGTTATGAGGGGGCTGGGTTCAGGTGTGATACTTACCGTTACTTCACCATACGTTATGAGGGGGCTGGGTTCAGGTGTGTGATACTTACTGTTGTTACTTCATCATACATTATGAGGGGGCTGGGTTCAGGTGTGATACTTACCCGTTACTTCACCATACATTATGAGGGGGCTGGGTTCAGGTGTGAGACTTCCCATTACTTCACCATACATTATGAGGGAGCTGGGTTCAGGTGTGAGACTTTCCATTACTAAACCATGCATTATGAGGGGGGGGCTGGGTTCAGGTGTGATACTTACTTACCGTTACTTCACCATACATTATGAGGGGGCTGGGTTCAGGTGTGATACTTACCGTTACTTCACCCTACATTATGAGGGGGCTGGTTCAGGTGTGGTGTGATACCGTTACTTCACCATACATCATGAGGGGGCTGGGTTCAGGTGTGATACTTACCGTTACTTCACCATACATCATGAGGGGCTGGGTTCAGGTGTGATACTTACCGTTACTTCACCATACATTATGAGGAGGGGGCTGGGTTCAGGTGTGAGACTTTCCATTACTTCACCATACATTATGAGGGGGCTGGGTTCAGGTGTGATACTTACCATTGACTTTCCCATTACTAAACCATGCATTATGAGGGGGCTGGGTTCAGGTGTGATACTTACCGTTACTTCACCATACATTATGAGGGGGCTGGGTTCAGGTGTGATACTTACCGTTACTTCACCCTACATTATGAGGGGGCTGGTTCAGGTGTGTGATACCGTTACTTCACCATACATCATGAGGGGGCTGGGTTCAGGTGTGATACTTACCGTTACTTCACCATACATCATGAGGGGGCTGGGTTCAGGTGTGATACTTACCGTTACTGAGACTTACCATTACTTCACCATACATTATGAGGGGGCTGGGTTCAGGTGTGAGACTTCCCATTACTTCACCATACATTATGAGGGGGCTGGGTTCAGGTGTGAGACTTCCCATTACTAAACCATGCATTATGAGGGGCTGGGTTCAGGTGTGATACTTACCGTTACTTCACCATACATTATGAGGGGGATGGGTTCAGATGTGGGACTTTCCACTTACCATACACCCCACATTATGAGGTGGCTGGGTTCAGGTGTGAGACTTTCCATTCACCCCACATTATGAGGTGGCTGGGTTCAGGTGTGAGACTTTCCATTCACCCCACATTATGAGGTGGCTGGGTTCAGATGTGAGACTTTCCATTACCCCATCCTGTATTATAAGGGCGCTGGGTTAAGGGGCAAGACTTTCCATTACTTCCCCCTGCATTGTGAGGAGGCCTTGGTTCAGGTGTGAGACTTCCCATTACTCCATCCCCATTGTAAGGAGGCCTTGGTTCACGTGTGAGACGTTCCGTCACTCCAGGCTTGTACTGATAACGAAGATTGACAGACAGCAGGTGAAGTTCTATCTAACTCCGTTTTCATGATCTCAATCTCACTGAGGTGCTTGTTGCAGGCTTGTCGATCAATGTATTATC
>JADBJO010003285.1:187500-210000 GCA_016801955.1 Conus betulinus
CAGCATCAAAAATCTGCATGGTAGAAGGCTACAAATCATGGTGGAACAAACGTAATGTCAAGCACATTGAATCAGGCTTTACTGGATGGCGTAAATGACTGCGAATACACAGTAGACCTTCCAGAAGGGGAGAACCGTACGGTGTTCATAAGGAAGAGTGGCATGAGACCGGATGCTGGTTCTCCACTAAGTCAGTCAAAAAACAAGTGATTGTGATCGAACTTACTGTGCCATACGAAAGCAGAATGAAGCAAACTCACGTCTATAAAACTGAACAGCAAGCCAGTCGAGCCGGCAGCTGGAGGAAATCTAGCTTCCAGGTCCAAGTCCCGCCATAGAAGCTGGAACTATGGGATTTGTAGGCTCATCAGCCTGTAACGTCATGAAACAGCTCATGAGTTCTGGTAAGAAGAGGACCAGAACCCTGAAGGCAATGGCAGAGACAGCTGGAAAGAGTTCAGCTGGGTCAGGTCAAGGAGGAACGAAAGGTGAACTTGAGAAGGCTTAAATTTCCCGACTTAGAAACAGGTGTCCCACAGCGATGTGGGTCCATCTAGAAAGGCACGCTTTCAGACGACCATCGTTCCAAATTATGCGGGTTGGAATTTCGGCAGTGCCAAGAAAAACACTGGCAGCAGAAGGGACCTAGGAGTCATGGTCTGGATACTGCACAGTCCCCTGAGAGTGCAGGGAATTCACACTAGTCTGAGGGGGATTTCTTCCCTGAAATCTGCTGTCATGGTCTGCATAGAGTTTCTTCTTGCTGTTCAACCCATGACAAAATACAACTACTCTCTGTACCTTCTGTAAACACATGCTGTACACAGCTTACTCTTCGTACCTTCTGTTCATTACATGCTAAACCTAGCTTTCCTGTTCTACTGCATCTTCAACACATGATAACCACAGCTTACTCTCTGCATCACCTATTTCAACAAATCAAGACAGCTTACTACTTGTACTGTCTGCTGAACGCATGCACAGGGCAGCTTCCTATTTGCACCTTCTGTTCAACACATTCGTAGAACAGCTTACTCGTCGTAACATCTGTTCATTAAGCGCTCAGGACAGATTCCAATTTGCATCTTCTGTTCAACACAAAATATTTTTAAAACGAAATTCCCGGTGTCTTTTTTTGGAAGATGTTTTTAAAGAGTTGTGTGAATGAGGCTTAAAAAAATGACTTGTGAGTTGATTTAAACGTGTTGACAACCTGATGTGGCCCTTTGCGGTTGGCTGGGCTATAAGCAACATTATCTTACCTATTCGTACCTTCTCTTCAACATATACCCAGGACAGCTTAGTTTTCGTGCTTTTTGCTCAGCGCATGTCAGGGGATTTTAGGTGTCTGTCCGTCTTGTCTTGTTCTGGTAGTATTAGCTGTATGAAAAACAGTTTAGGGTCCAACGCTACCCCCCAGTTTGTTCTGTCTTCTTCCATCTTGTGGTGTTACATGATTGAAATAGACCTTAGGGTGGGAAGCTACCTTACACTTTGTTCTGGTTTGTAGTGTTTTGTATTGAAGAAGACCACCGGGTGGAAAGGTACCCTTCACTTCTGTTCTGGTTTGTAGTGCTTTGTATTTGAAGAAGACCATCGGGTGGAAAGGTACCCTTCACTTCTGTTCTGTTTTGTAGCGTTTTGTATTTGAAGAAGACCACCGGGTGGAAAGGTACCTAACACTTTGTCTTGTCCTGAGTTGCGTTGTTAGGTGTTTGGTAAGAGGCAGTGGATCAATAGGTACCCTACACCTTTTTCGTTAGTGGTGTTCATGTTTTAAACAAAAACACACAAACAAACATGTAGCAACACTTGTATAGTCTGAAGGTACGGTACACTGTATGTATTTTATTCTGTAATATTATGTATTTTTAAAGGACCTTAGTGTTCAAACGCACTCTACGCTTAGTTATGTCTCGTAATAATTTTTTCTAAAGAGCTCTAAGTGTAAAGATGCCCTACACTTTCATCTACATAGTATTGTAGGTTTTTTGAAAAAGACTACACGGTAGAGAATTGCCCGACACTTTGTTCTGTTTTTGCGGTTTTAAGATGTTTTTTTTATTTTAAAACATCTCAAGATGGAAAGTACCCCACACTTTGATCTGTCTTCTAGTGATACGTGTTTGGAAAATAAAGTAGGATCGAAAGTACCATACACTCTTATCTATCTTGTAGTGTTAAGTGCCTGAAAAAAAACCGTATTGTCGAAAGGGTACCCATACTTTTTTTTTAGTCCTCGAAGTATTAGATGGTTGAAAGAGAGAGAGAGAGAGAGAGAGAGAGAGAGAGAGAGAGAGAGAGAGAGAGAGAGAGAGAGAGAGAGAGTATGTATATATGTCAGCTAACCACTCATTATTGCCACACACCAACAACAGCTGCCCTGGCCGCGTGATGTTGACCTACGTCACAGCAGGGCACAGTCATTGGTTCAGCAGAAGGCAGGACAGACAGCTCACCACAGTGGACTGAAATAGCTGCTTTCTCCACAGGCTGCCAACAGATGGAATTTCTGGTCTGGTCACCAGGGAGCTGGAGGGTAGAGGGGGGGGGGGGGGGGGGGGGGGGGGGGGGGGGGGGACAGTGGGGGAGAGTTGGAGAGAGAGTGGAGAGGCGGTGGCTGGAAATGAGGGAGGAAATGTGGGTGTGTTTGTGTGCAATGGGCATAATGATGACTTGTTCGGGGGAGGGGGGGGGGGGGTACTTTCGAACACACACACACACACACACACACACACACACACACACACACACACACACACACACACACACACACACACACACACACACACGCATGCACGTACGCTCATCGTTCACTCAATTTCCTTACTTCTTCATTCTTTCCATCTCTCAAGCAGGGTGCATGCTATGTGTAACGTGCCATCCATACCAACAGCCAAACTGGTCTTCTCTTCCAAAAGTTGGTGATGGGATTTTACGTGTGTGCAAGATGTTATGCGTGCGTTCCCAAAGCTAACTCCGAGGGAAAAATCCCCCTGTACCGAAACGGTCCGGTGGAGATTTAAAAACCCGCAACCCCAGGATCACCACGATTACGAGCCCGGCGCTCTACCAACTGAGCTATTCCGGCACAAAACGAAACATAGTCTGTACCACAGTATTTAAGCGTGTGGTGTGCTACAGAACAGAACAAAGTCCGCGCTATGGTATTTGAGTGAGGTGTGTCCAAAGAGCAGAACATGATCTATACCATGGCATTCAAGTGTGGTTAGCCTACAGAACAGACGATGGTTTTACCACACAATTTAAGTATTCTGTGCGCACATAACAGATCATAATGACTACACGACATTTAAGTGTGATGTGCCCACAGTACAGAACATAGTATTTACCACGGGTATTCAAATGTGGTGCGCCCACAGAACAGAACATAGTCTGTACCACTGTATTTAAGCGTGGTGTGCCCACAGAACAGAACAAAGTTTGTACCATGTTATTTATGTGTGGAGTGCCTTCTGAGCAGAAGGTAATCTTTACCACTGTAGTGAAGTGTGGAGAGGTGGCATTTCTTTAAACCTGAATGTTATATTCACATGAAAAACACCTGACACATTGAGTACTGCTATCCCTTTTCAAACACACACACACACACACACACACACACACACACACACACACACACACACACACACACACGCACATATCTATATCTATATGTCTATCTATCCATCCATCTATCTATCTATCTATCTATCTATCTATCTATCTATCTATCTATCTATCTATCTATCTATCTATCTATCTATGGATGCTGATGAGAAGCACTTCCATGTAAGCAAATAGGAAACTTCCTGAAATAGGGTGAGGGAGTGATCCTCCCGCCTCTATGTGAAGGTGTCTAAGAAAATAAAGCACGAACGAACCATCAGTGAAGGGAGAAGATTCGCTCTTTTTGTCGCTGTTGCTTTTCAGTCTCATTCCCAGGTCTTTCTCCTTGCTGACTTGTCGTTTTGATGGTATAATGTGTCATTTCCGTTAGATTTGTTTCTGGTTTATTCTAAATTAACATTCAGTTTTTGTAAAATGCATGCTTATGAGGGATACCCTTCTATGTTATTTTCATTGAGTACATGCTGCATAGAAGCAAAGGACAGTAAGTTACTCTCCCAGTGCAACGCATGTGAGGCGCATCACCACCAGAAGCTTTAGCAACGAAGTTCTACAGGGCAGGAGGCCGCAATTCATGATCTGGAGCAAACCCGATATCAAGAGCATGGAATCAGGTTTACTGGATGATTTAAATGAGTGCCAATGCAAAATAGATCTTCCAGAATGGGGAGACCATCTGGTGATGATCAGGAAGAGCGGCATGAGACCGGATGTCGTTCTCCACATAAGTGTACAAAAACAAATGATTCTGATGGAACTGACTGAGCCATACAAAAGCAGAATGGAGCAAACTCACATCTACAAAAGCGAAGAGATGCCAGTCTGACAGCTTGAGGAAATCGAACTTGCCGGCTGAAGTTCTTGTCATAGAGGTTGGAGCAAGGAAATTTGTTGGCTCATCAGCCATGATTACATAATACAGCTCGGAATCTGGTAAGAAGAGGATCAGAACCCCGAAGGCAATGGGCAGAGACAGAGACAGCTGAAAAGAGTTCCAAATGGATCAGGTCAAGGAGAAACAAAAGTAAATCTCATAAAGCTTAAATTTCACAACTCAGAACAGTGAAATTACCCATATGTTCTTCTGCCTTCTTGTATAAAGTGTTTGAAAAATACCACAGCGTCAAAAGGTACCCAGAACTTTGTTCTGTCGTGTGATGTCAGGTGCTTGATAGAGACTCTGGGGTCGAAAGGGACGCTCCATTTCGTTCTCTCTTGTAGTGTTAGGTGTCTGAAAAAGATCCCAGGGACAAAAGATACCCTGCACTTTCATCTGTCTGGCTTCATGTTGTAGTGTTAGAACTGAAAAAGAGCTGAGAGTCGATATGTATCCTACACTTCTGTCATCTTCTGTCTTGGAGTGTCAGGTGTTTCAACACACACACACACACACACACACACACACACACACACACACACATATATATATATATATATATATGTGTGTGTTTCTAATAATTATATATATATATATATATATATATATATATATGTATATATATATATATACACGCGCGCGCGCACGCACGCACGCACACACACACACACACACACACACACACACACACACACACACACACACACACACACACACACACACACACCTTAAAACCGAAAGGTACGAAATGCTTTGTCCAGCTTTCGTTTTTTTTATCCAGTGGGGTTATAACAGTTCATAACGGTTTTTATATTTAAATAGTATTGTTTCTGTTTGCTATCTGTTCACAGATGCACTTTTGATAACTGTGTACATGCATACACACACACACACACACACACACACACACACACACACACACACACACACACACACACACACACACATTCTTCTTCTTAAAACCGAAAAGGCAGAGGAGTCAAATTACCACTTTCCTCGGTCACTGAGGAGAAACAATCAGGTTTCGAAATATCGGTATCTGACCAGGAGTTATATGTTATTGAGCTTTCTCCCCATTGGAGATGGTCTCCCGTTTCGGAGACTATAAGCTTGCTGAAGGTTCATTTTGAGAAGCATTTATTATTGCCCATTCACCCACTCATGCACATACTGTCAGTTAGGCAGAATCATCTACCACTGCAGATATGAAGGCTTATCACTCCCCCTATTTCTACAATCTGAGACATAAGAGCAAGCTTTGTTTATAATTCAATTCTCTCTCTCTCTCTCTCTCTCTCTCTCTCTCTCTCTCTCTCTCTCTCTCTCTCTCTCTATATATATATATATATATATATATATATATATATATATATATATGCTGAACAATTAAGTACTGGGGGAAACAAGTGCAGGTTAACAATTCTTCCATCATTATAGTAATGATTTGGAAAAGATTAGAAATTGAGAGGGGAAAAAAATTGAAGATGAAATAAATGGGAAAATGTATATCATAAATATGAAAACCCCTTCACTAGCTGCATGAAGAAACTGCAGGAGAGCGAGCGCGCGAAACAGACCTGTTGATTTTAAAACTTCCTTTTACCATCCTATTTTTAATAGATGTTGCTCCCCAAGGGGTTGAGCACTTTAAGAATTTTATTAGGCATTTTAGTGGTATTTTTGATATATATATATATATATATATATATATGTGTGTGTGTGTGTGTGTGTGTGTGTGTGTGTGTGTGTGTGTGTACACACACACGGAAGCTAGCCACTCATTATCGCCACACACCAACAATAGCCGCCCCGGCCGCGTGATGTTGACCTACGTCACAGCAGGGCACAGTCATTGGTTCAGCAGAAGACAGGGCAGAGAGCTCATCACAAGTCGACTGAAATAGCTGCTTTGTCGCCGGGAGGCCAACAGACAGGATTTCTGGCCTGGTCACCGGGGAAGTGGGAGGGTAGACGAGGGGGTTGGGGGCAGGGGTTGGGGGGGGGGGTGGTGGAGGCGGGAGGGGCAGGGTCTGTAGGGGGGGGGGGGAGGTTGGGGGAAACAGCAAGACAGTTGGGATAGTCCGGTGCTTGCTGGGAATGAGGAGGAAATGTGGGTATGTTTGGTACAGTGAGGATAGTGACAGCTTGTTGGGGGTACTTTTTAACAGCTGTTCACACACACACACACACACACACACACACACACACACACACACACATACGCACGCACACGCACACACACACACACACACACACGCACGCACGCACGCACACGCACGCATGCACGCGCGCACGCACAAACACACATGCACGCACACACACAGACACACACATGCATGCACACACACAGACACACACATGCATGCATGCATGCATACACGCGCACACACACACAGAGAGAGAGAGAGAGAGAGAGAGAGAGAGAGGAGAGAGAGAGAGAGAGAGAGAGAGAGAGAGAGAGAGAGAGAGAGAGAGAGAGAGAGAGAGAGAGAGAGAGAGAGAGAAGAGAAGAAGAAGAAGAAGAAGAAAGAAGAAGAAAAGAAGAAAGGATGTTGACGGTTAAGACGCAGTAGATATTTGACACCAGACTTAACAGATATACGATCAATAATATAGTCAATATTAGAACTGTGGATCTAGCCGATGTCTGACCATTGACCTCCTAGAAATCTGACCTGTGACCTAGCCAATGTCTGACCTCTGGCCTTGCAGGTGTCCGACCTATGACCTTGCGAATTTCTGACCTATGGCCTAGCCAGTATCGTACCTGTGACATACCAGATGATTGATCCGTGCATCACTCGAAGAGGCTAGTCAAATCTGGATTGCAGAATATGGTCTGAACCACGGTGTTTAAGTGTGGAGTTCATAGAGAACAGAACATAGTCTGTACAATGATATCTAACGGTACAGTGATTACAGACTTTAAGTGTGGTGTGTCTCTACATAACAGATGATGGTATGTACCACAGTATTTAAGAGTGGTGTGTGCACAGAACAGATCATAATATGTACCATGGTATTCAAATGCAGAGTGCCCACAGAATAGTACATAGTCTGTGCCACGCGGTTCGAGTGTGGCATAGTCTGTACCAAAGTATTTTAGTGTGGTATACCACAGAACAGCAACAGCATGTAAAAAACGGTATTCAAATCCGGTGTGCCCACAGTGCAGACTATAATCCATACCACGGTATTCAAGTCTGGTGTGCCCACAGTACAGAATTTAGTTTGTACCACGGTATTTATGTATTTAGTGCCTTCTGAGCGGAACACAATCTACGCCACTGTAGTGAAGTTTGGAGTGCTGGAATTTCTTTAAACCTGCACGTTTTATCATATTAAAAACACCTGACAGCTTGAGCACATCACTATCCCCTTTTCAAAACACACACACACACACACACACACACACACACACACACACACACACACACACACACACACACACACACGTACGTATGTATATATATACATACATATATATATATATATATATATATATATATTTTTTATTTTAATGAAAGACAACAGGAGACTGAACCTAAAAGCATCCCAATGACATTTCAGTGAAACTGATTTTGTCGAATTTCCCCTAAGAGCTGTATGATACAAAATAACTTTTAATTCTTTTTTCTTTAAATCTTTGACATAAAGGAGGAAATAAATTTCTTTCGTTGCATCCTCTATAACAATAATAATACACATTCAAATTTGACACACCCAAATTGAGTGGGATCATTTATAGTTTTAAGGGGCTTATTTGTCTCAAGCAAAAAAGCAACGGGTTTAACTATATGTGTGCTGCTACAAAACATCCATTCATTTACCATTTATTGCTATTTTTCCGTGTTCTGTGCCATTCCCGCCTATTACAATCAGTTAGACGTTGGCGAAAAAAACGCTTATAAATTGATTAGTATGCAAACTCCCTGATGTAACCATATTGTGCCAAATCCATCTTCATCGAGACAATTACGTATAGCTGACACCAAGAGCTTTAAAAAAAAAATCTGCTTAGCATCTATATCACACAACATGTCATTTGCCTTTTGAGACAAATGATTGTCTTCCATTTGCAGTAAATCGAAACAGATTGGGATACCTTGAACGGCATAAGTTATACAAACTGGAGATCTATATTTTACCATACGTAAGATCTTTAGCAGTTCGCATGTCCCCTGCCCCCCCCCCCCCCCCCCCCCCCCTCCCCACCTCCTTAAAAATACTATGCTACAGACCTTACTTGTGAATCAAGTATCTTATGAATCTTTCTGGCCAGATCTTTGCTCTAAAAACAAAACATCAATGTGTAGATAAAAGCATGATTTGAACACGGGCATTGTAAACACAGTCAAGCGTCTATCTCTCTTTTACTTTCAAATATGATTTCCGATACATTATAGCATTGCTTTTACGCCTTGGCTTAAGGCTGTGTCAGACCAGTTAACATAAGCTTGAACACCAAGGCTACATCAAAATGTTGTCATGCTGCATAGTTATGCAGAGATTGTCTTCAGTCGTGACCAGCTCCTAGCACGACACCATCAGTCTCCAAAATCCCTCAAAGTCGAAGTGTGGCTGCCCACGTGGCATGGTAATCAAAAACGGTCACACATGTAATGTTCTCATCCCTAGCTGATGCATTTGTACCATAGTGTTTTAGTGCTTCGACTGTTCGGATGTTCCCTGGAGTCTTTTAGCCAGGGTACGACGACAACAACAACAGCATAGCTTTTGCTATCTTTACTCCAGAAACAAAACATAAACGACCAGCTAAGAGCATCCCTAGACAATTTTAAATATTAGTTACTGGCATTGTAAACACAATCAGGCGTCCATCTCTCTTTTATTCCGAAATATGGTTTCTGAAACGTTATGGCATTGCTTTTGTTATAATAAACGTCACTTGTAGTACCGATGTTCCAAGTTCTAAATTGTAATCCGAGCACAGTGTCAGACAAACAGCACCCAAGCGCAGTGTGAGACAACAGCACAATGTTCTCTGCCAAAAAAGAATGGATACAAAAATTTCATACGAGAAATTATGACTGTATTTTCTATTCCTAAGTCCCAGTGAAGCGAGCTTATCAATACAAGAGAAAACAGTTTTGGACTACACGTATTTCTTTTGTTTGAACCCACAAGCACAACTAATACAGCCGGTTAGTTTTGAGGCACACATAATTTCCCATATAATTTTGCTTTACATGCTTCAAATACTTTTGATCCATTTGCCTTATATATTGTTTGTAATAACATGTGCCAAAGCAGATTGCTATTTACGGAATCAAAAGCTTTTTCGAAGTCTATAGAAGCTACATAAATAGTTTCCAATTTCCTGAAAATAATTTTTGTTCTGAAAATGTGGACGGCATAAATAAGTGAAGTTTCACTGAATATCCCTTCTTAAATTCAGTCAGATGTTTATCCACCATCTTCTGTTCCGGAATCCATTCTTTGAGAGAGAGAGAGAGAGAGAGAGAGAGAGAGAGAGAGAGAGAGAGAGAGAGAGAGAGAGAGAGAGAGAGAGAGAGAGAGTGCTTTTAACAGAAATGGATTCATGATGCCACGGACCGTACTAATGGCTCTCGGAACGAGCTAAAACATCACATACCTTAATGACTATGCGGATGAAATGCCTTACCTTAGCTTATGTTATTCTTTCACGCGTTTTCTGGCAGTCACGATCATATCGTGGAGGGTGCTATATGTGTTGCATACATTTTCCTTTGTGTTTATCCTTCCTTCTGCACCTCTCTCCTTTGTTCATATTCAGTCATGTGTGTGTGGATCTGTCATTTTCATTTCATTTGGGTCTTCAACTTTATTTCATTTGGTGCCGTTATGCCGTTAAAAATATGTACCTGTTTGTCCCATCCCTTTCCATTCTTCCCTCTCCTTTGACATCAGATTACCTTTGAGTGATCCCATTATACATGTATGCACACACACACACACACACACACACACACACACACACACACACACACACACACACAGAGATATACTCTCTCTCTCTCTCTCACTCATTTATCTATATCTATATCTTTATGCGTGTGTGTGCGCGCGCGTGTGTGCGTGTGCGTGCGTGCGTGCGTGCGTGCGTGCGTGCGTGCGTGCGTGCGTGCGTGCGTGCGTGCGTGCGTGCGTGCGTGTGTGTGTGTGTGTGTGTGTGTGTGTGTGTGTGTGTGTGTGTGTGTGTGTGTGTGTGTGTACAAAGCACTTTGATTCTTAGCTATTACCCTCGTACATAATTTTATCTCATCGTTTCTAGTTATCCCTGTCTCTGTGTGCCTGTGTGTCTGTGTGTCAGTGTGTCCGTCTGTCTGTCTGTCTCTCTCTCCCCCCCCCCCCCTCTCTCTCTCATCCAAACCCTAGCCATTCCTCTTTTGTTACTCGTTTTCTCTTTAATCACATATAAATTGTACTATCAATCAGTTTGTAAATCAATCAATCGATCAATCAGTCAGTCAATCAATCCAAAAAAAAAAAAATCAACCAACAAATCAATCAATTAATCGATCGAATAATTAATGGCAAAGAAACAAACAAAAACCTCTAACCCACCAACAACAACAACAAAAAAAAAAACAAGAAAAAAGCATCATTTAATATTTATTCAGACACACACACACACACATGCGCGCGGGAAGCCGTACATGTATACACAATATGTATATGCACGAGTGAAAAAGCGGCTATTCCAGTGATGTGTAATGTGATGAATCTCTTTTGAGAATCGATCACCTTTATAAGTTACATAAAAGAACCTGGACTTACAGCAAATTAAACAAAACTGAGTAGAAGGGAAGGAAGGAGAAGGAGTATGGGATAAGAGAATGTAGAAAAAAAGGAAATAAGACATGTAATATGTTATATAAAAAATATTTTTGTTGTTGGGATGACGTTAGACAAGATCAACAGCTAACGATGCCAGACTCCATTTATTCTCCTTTCTCGCAATGGAAACATTAGAAATTGTCAGTGGGAGGTTTTGGTGTGCGCATCTCTCTCTCTCTCTCTCTCTCTCTCTCTCTCTCTCTCTATATATATATATATATATATATATATATATATATATATATATATATATATATATACATACCACACACACACACACACACACACACACACACACACACACACACATATATATATATATATATATATAAATATATATATATATATATATATATATATATATATATATATATACATATATATATATATATATATATATATATATATATATATATATATATATATATTTATATGCGCGCGTACACACACACACACACACACACACACACACACACACACACACACACACACACACACACACACACACACACACACGCACGCACGCACGCACGCACGCACACACACACACACACACACACACACACACACACACACACACACACACGAGCACAAAAACACACATGGGCAGTCTTCTACAAGAGATCAAACGTGCAAACAATACCACTCCGCTCCAAACGATCCTTGGTCACAGATTTACAGCCTGCATCCTCAAACAGGTGCTTGGACGTTGACATTCTAAGCTCTGATCCTTTCGTCACGCTGCTGGCTCTAAATGGAGCGAAATTATCCTGTGGGTGGTCAGTGCGACCTGTAAACGGTGAGACTAAGCAGTCATGTTTATTGTCAGAAGGAGAGTGGAGGTCCTTAACCCCTCGTCACGACAGGCGAGTTGCTCGTTCAAATGCAAGGTAAAAATCCGTGTCTGCACCTCTTTTTTTTCCCTTACCTCGCCATTTAAAAAAAAATTTTTTTTTAGGTACAACGTCGCTTTGAAGATCAGGCAGGCATTGCTGTCTGCAGACTGCATCGACTTAAAATCATGTAGGCGTTGCTGTATTTGAAATGCATTGGAAGAGAGTTCCGGGAGGCATTACTGTATGCGTCTGTAGACTGAACTGAGTGGCAATCAAGCAAGCAGCGCTGTGGTGGGTCCACACTGAGTGGGGGGGTCAGGTGGGCGTTTCTGCATTTAAGACTGCGTTGAGTGAAGGTCAGACAGGCACCAGACTACTTGGATTGCATTGAGTGAAGGTCAGACGGGCACCAGACTACTTGGACTGCATTGAGTGAAGGTCAGACAGGCACCAAACTATTCGGACTGCATTGAGTGAAGGTTAGACAGGCACCAGACTATTCGGACTGCATTGAGTGAAGATCAGATAGGCACCAGACTATTTGGACTGCATTGAGTGAAGGTCAGATAGGCACCAGACTATTCGGACTGCTTTGAGTGGTCAGAGACAGGCACCAGACTATTTGGACTGCATTGACTGAAGGTCAGACAGGCACCAGACTATTCGGACTGCATTGAGTGAAGGTCAGACAGGCACCAGACTATTCGGACTGCATTGATTGAAGGTCAGACAGACACCAGACTATTTGGACTGCTTTGAGTGAAAGTCAGACAGGCACTATTTGGACTGCTATTTGGACTGCATTTGACTGCATTGAGTGAAGGTCAGACAGGCACCAGACTATTTGGACTGCATTGAGCGAAGGTCAGACAGGTACTATTGCATTTGGATTGCGCTGAGTAACGATTAGGTACGTACTGGTGTATTTACACAGTATGGAAGGATCAGCAAGCGGGTGCGGAGGTATCTGGATTTAGGGACCATTGTATTCTGATTGCTGTATTTAGATTGCATTGAAAGAAGGTCAAACAGGCACTGCTGTAATTGGACTACATTGAGTGAAGATCAGGTGGGCACTGCTGAGCTTGAGCTGCATTGAGTAAAGGTCATAAAGGCACTACTATATTTGGACTTATTAATTGGACTGCACTGAAGCAAGGTCAAAGAGGCTCTCATGTATTTGACAGCATTCAAGTAATGTGAAAACAGGCGCTGCCTGTATAACTAGAGCATCAAAGTAACGCTGAGCATTTGCTGCTGTGTTAGCAGGGGCAAGAATGGAACGTCCAGCCCTGCATTGCTTGGACTGCATTAACGGAAGGCCAAGCTGGCGTTGCCGTGTTCGGACGACAGTGACGGAAGGTCAGTCAGTCACTGTTAAATTTGACTGCTTGCAAAGACGGCTAAGCAGGTACTGCTGTGTTTAGAAGGCACTAAGGGGATGCCAAGAACTGCTTTATTTGGACTGCATTAGAGGAAGGCAAAGCTGCACACTGAAGGAAGGTCAAGCAGACACTGGTGCACTCGGACTGCGATGCAGGAAGATCAAGTAAGCTGCTCTTCGTGTCAAACAGGTACTGATTTGTTTGAACTATATTGAAGAAAAATCAATAAAGCAGTGCTTTACGTCGATTAGGCACTGCTATGTTTGGACTGCGTTGAAGATGATCAAGGAAGCTATGCTTTACGTCAGACAAGCACTGCTATGTTTGGACTACATTGATGAAAGTCGGACTCTGCAGTATTTGCTTGCATTGAAGGAAGGTCAAACAGGCACTGCTATGTTTGGACTACATTGATGGAAAGTCGGACTCTGCAGTATTTGCTTGCATTGAAGGAAGGTCAAACAAGCACTGCTATGTTTGGACTACATTGATGGAAAGTCGGACTCTGCAGTATTTGCTTGCATTGAAGGAAGGTCAAACAGGCACTGCTATGTTTGGACTACATTGATGGAAAGTCGGACTCTGCAGTATTTGCTTGCATTGAAGGAAGGTCAAACAGGCACTGCTATGTTTGGACTACATTGATGGAAAGTCGGACTCTGCAGTATTTGCTTGCATTGAAGGAAGGTCAAACAGGCACTGCTATGTTTGGACTACATTGATGGAAAGTCGGACTCTGCAGTATTTGCTTGCATTGAAGGAAGGTCAAACAGGCACTGCTATGTTTGGACTACATTGATGGAAAGTCGGACTCTGCAGTATTTGCTTGCATTGAAGGAAGGTCAAACAGCACTGCTATGTTTGGACTACATTGATGGAAAGTCGGACTCTGCAGTATTTGCTTGCATTGAGGAAGGTCAAACAGGCACTGCTATGTTTGGACTACATTGATGGAAAGTCGGACTCTGCAGTATTTGCTTGCATTGAAGGAAGGTCAAACAGGCACTGCTATGTTTGGACTACATTGATGGAAAGTCGGACTCTGCAGTATTTGCTTGCATTGAAGGAAGGTCAAACAGGCACTGCTATGTTTGGACTACATTGATGGAAAGTCGGACTCTGCAGTATTTGCTTGCATTGAAGGAAGGTCAAACAGGCACTGCTATGTTTGGACTACATTGATGGAAAGTCGGACTCTGCAGTATTTGCTTGCATTGAAGGAAGGTCAAACAGGCACTGCTATGTTTGGACTACATTGATGGAAAGTCGGACTCTGCAGTATTTGCTTGCATTGAAGGAAGGTCAAACGGACTCTGCAGTATTTGCACTGCAGGCACTGTATGTTTGGACTACATTGATGGAAAGTCGGACTCTGCAGTATTTGCTTGCATTGAAGGAAGGTCAAACAGCACTGCTATGTTTGGACTACATTGATGGAAAGTCGGACTCTGCAGTATTTGCTTGCATTGAAGGAAGGTCAAACAGGCACTGCTATGTTTGGACTACATTGATGGAAAGTCGGACTCTGCAGTATTTGCTTGCATTGAAGGAAGGTCAAAACAGGCACTGCTATGTTTGGACTACATTGATGGAAAGTCGGACTCTGCAGTATTTGCTTGCATTGAAGGAAGGTCAAACAGGCACTGCTATGTTTGGACTACATTGATGGAAAGTCGGACTCTGCAGTATTTGCTTGCATTGAAGGAAGGTCAAACAGCATTGAAGGAAGGTCAAAACTCTATGTTTGGACTACAGAAAGCACTGCACTGCTATGTTTGGACTACATTGATGGAAAGTCGGACTCTGCAGTATTTGCTTGCATTGAAGGAAGGTCAAACAGGCACTGCTATGTTTGGACTACATTGATGGAAAGTCGGACTCTGCAGTATTTGCTTGCATTGAAGGAAGGTCAAACAGGCACTGCTATGTTTGGGCTACATTGATGGAAAGTCGGACTCTGCAGTATTTGCTTGCATTGAAGGAAGGTCAAACAGGCACTGCTATGTTTTGGACTACATTGATGGAAAGTCGGACTCTGCAGTATTTGCTTGCATTGAAGGAAGGTCAAACAGGCACTGCTATGTTTGGACTACATTGATGGAAAGTCGGACTCTGCAGTATTTGCTTGCATTGAAGGAAGATCAACCAGGCACTGCTGCATTCACACTGCATTGACGGATGGCCGGTCACTGCTGTATGTAGACTGCGTTGAAGGATGGTCAAGCAGACACTGTTGTACTCGGACTGCATCGGAGGCAGGTCAAATCAAATACGCGCTGTTGTAGTTTGACTGCATTGTAGGAAGGTCAAAGACTGTTTTCTTTGCACCGCAGTAAAGGAGGATCAAACAGCCATTGGTGTATGTGCTGTGTGTGTGGCCTGCATTGAGGGAAAGTCAGGCACTGTTGTATTTGTATTACGTTGAATGGTCAAAAAGGCACTGCTGTATTTGTGTTGCGTTGAATGGTCAAACAGGCACTGTTGTATTTGTATTACGTTGAATGGTCAAAAAGGCACTGCTGTATTTGTGTTGCGTTGAATGGTCAAACAGGCACTGTTGTATTTGTATTACGTTGAATGGTCAAACAGGCACTGCTGTATTTGTGTTGCGTTGAATGAAGGTGACACAAGCACCTACTGTACTTATATTACGTTGAATGAAGGTGACACAAGCACTACTGTACTTATATTACGTGGAAAGAAGGTGACACAAGCACTACTGCATTTGTATGGCGTTGAGTGAAGGTGGACACAGGCACTGCTGTATTCATATTGCGTTGAATAGATCGTGCAGGCACTGCTGTATTAGTATTGCGTTGAATGAAGGTC
Organism: Conus betulinus; assembly: GCA_016801955.1. Lineage (NCBI taxonomy): Eukaryota > Metazoa > Mollusca > Gastropoda > Neogastropoda > Conidae > Conus > Conus betulinus. The sequence goes on from JADBJO010003285.1 coordinate 203,901, forward strand.
AAGCAGGCACTGCTGGCATGGTATCGCGTTGAATAAAGATCAAGCAACATTGCTGTATTAGTATGGCGTTGAATGAAGATCAAGCAGACATTGCTATCATTGTGTTGCGTTGAATGAAGATCAAACATGCACTGCTGTATTTGTATTGCGTTGAATGAAGGTCAAGCAGGCACTGCTGTCGTTGTATCGTGTTGAATAAAGATCGAGCAGCACTGCTGTATTAGTATGACGTTGAATGAGGGTCAAGTAGGCACTGCTGTATTAGTATGGCGTTGAATGAAGATCAAGCAGCACTGCTGTATTGGTATGGCGTTTGAATGAAGATCAAGCAGCACTGCTGTATTGGTATGGCGTTGAATGAAGATCAAGCAGCACTGCTGTATTGGTATGGCGTTGAATGAGGGTCACGCAGGCACTGCTGTATTTGGCTCACATTTACAAGATGCTAAACAGGCAGCGTGTATTTGGACTGCACTGAATGAAAGGTTAGACTAGCACGACTGGATCTGGACTGCAATAAAGTCAGGTCAAACAGGCAGAGCTGTAAGAGACTGCATTGAAAGAAGGACACGCAGGTACTGCTTTGCCAGAACTGCGTTGGAGGAAAGTCAGACAGATACCCATAAGTTTGGGATGCAACGAAGGAAAGTCAACCACGCACTGTTGCATTAGAACTACATTGAAGAAAGGTCAAGCAGGTACTGCCGAGTTTGGACTGCATTAAATCAAAGTCGGTCATTAAATCAAAGTCAATCAGGTACTTCTGCGTTTCGTCGGGCGTTTAAGAAAGAACAAGCAGGCACTGTTGCATTAGAACTGCATTGAAGAAAAGATCAAGCAGGTGCTGATGTGTTTTTGTCGGCGAGAATGAAGGTCAAGCAGGCGCTACTTGCATTTGAACTGCATTGAAAGGTTAAACAGGCACAGTTGCATTGGAAATGCATTGAATTAAGGTCAAGCAGGCACTGATGTGTTTTGTCGGCATTGAAAAAAGATCATCAAGCAGACACTGACGTGCTCTAACCGACATTTAAGGAAGGTAAACCAGGCACTGTTGCATTAGGACGGCTTTGAAGGAAGGTCAAGCAGGCACTGTTGCATTAGGACTGCTTTGAAGGAAGGTCAAGCAGGCAGGCACTGTTGCATTAGGACTGCATTGAAGGAAGGTCAAGCAGCAACTGATGTGTTTTTAACCGACATTTAAGGAAGTAAAGCAGGCACTGTGTACTGTTGCAGAAGGACTGCATTTAAGGAAGATCAAGCAGGCACTGTGTACTGTTGCATTAGGACTGCATTGAAGGAAGGTCAAGCAGGCACTGTTGCATTAGGGTAGCTTTGAAGGAAGGTCAAGCAGGCACTGTTGCATTAGGGTAGCTTTGAAGGAAGGTCAAGCAGGCACTGTTGCATTAGGGTAGCTTTGAAGGAAGGTCAAGCAGGCACTGTTGCATTAGGGTAGCTTTGAAGGAAGGTCAAGCAGGTACTGGCGTGTTTTTTACCGAACATTTAAGAAAGTAAAGCAGGCACTGCTGCATTAGGGTAGCTTTGAAGGAAGGTCAAGCAGGCACTGCTGTGTTTGAACTGAAAGCTGGTCAGACTGCACTGTTGTACTTTGACTACACTGAAGGAAGAGCAGGTTCTAAGGAATTTGGACTGCCCTGAAGGAAGATGGAATGACTCTGCAATTGCAAAGAAAGATCAAATAGGATTGTCTGTGTTTAGTGCATCCTTCGTTTTTTCAGAATCAGGATGTTTATTGTAATGTGCCTCGGACACTCTTGTGAGTCCGAATCCACAGACAATTATATCGAGATCAACTGACTGCTGCCGCCTGGAGAGATGATCTTGTTTACTGCCTTAGCTGCCGGTGTATAAGAGAGATAGAGAAAGAGGAGAGAGAGAGAGAGAGAGAGAGAGAGAGAGAGAGAGAGAGAGAGAGAGAGAGAGAGAGAGAGGGTGTAGGGAGAGGGAGAGAGGGCAACCTATTAACATCATGTTGTTTTTCTCATAATTGACCCCTTTGTTAAAAATGAATCTAAAAAAAAAAAAAATAAGTGATATTATTGTAACAAGTTTTGATTGGACGCTGGGCGTACGTGACTGCTCGGGCCCCCCCCCCCCCCCCTCCCCTTCCTTTCTCCCTCCCTCCCTCTTTCCATCATCCACACTCCACACCACACCCTCTTCCTCCCAGCATCCTTCTCCCTGTGGTGTTTATAGCACAGAGAGCTGTATAACAGAATGTAATTGGTTCGCAGTGACATGGCTTTTTTTTTTTTGCAGAAAGCCGCGTGGGCAACACACATAAAACCCAGTTGGCTGGTCTGTGGTGAGTCCTAGTTGGATTATTTTTTTCTGAGAGAGAGAGAGAGAGAGAGAGAGAGAGAGAGCGAGAGAGAGAAAGAGAGGTGTGTGTGTGTGTGTGTGTGTGTGTGTGTGTGTGTGTGTGTGTGTGTGTGTTGTGTGTGTGTGTGTGTGTGTGTGTGTAAGTTGAAAAAAGTCATTGGCAGCAGGTTATTTCGTGTGGGGTGGCGTGGGGCCACACTGACCTCATTTCCTCACAAGGACACGAGGGCTGCACGTGTAACACACAGCGGTCAGCGTCTGACTTGTGATATTAACTTCAAGAGAGAGAGAGAGAGAGAGAGAGAGAGAGAGAGAGAGAGAGAGAGAGACAGAGAGAGAGACAGACAGACAGACAGAGAGAAAAAGAGAAAGACAGAGACAGAGACAGACAGACAGAGACAGAAAGAGAGAGAGAGAGAAAAAAACAGAGAGACAGACAGAGACAGAGACAAAGAAGAGAGACAGCCCGACAGACACAGACACGTATACACACACACACACACACACACACACACACAGACACACACACACACACACACACACACACCAGAGAGAGAGAGAGAGAGAGAGAGAGAGAGAGAGAGAGAGACTGAGAGAGAGAGTGAGTGAGATAGAGAGAAGAAGAAGAAAGAAGAAGAAGAAGAAGAAGAAGAAAGACGAAAGAAGAAGAAGAAAGAAGAAAATCAAAACAAACAAAAAAAATCAGAAGAAGAATAAAAGTAGAAAAATAAGGAATAGGAAGAGGAGGGGTGGGGAGCTAAATTGGACGAGAAGAAGGAGGAGAGGCGTGGGGGGAGGGGGGGGGGGGGATCCTGAAAGTGTATGGCAGGATGACGTTTTTTTTTTCCGGGAAAAAAAATTCAAAGTGGGGTGTTTTGCTGATGGCTGTGATTTAGTTATGCGCACGTTTACTTCCCCTGCCGCCCCTCTTCTCTTTCGACCCCCGTTCTCCATGTCTCTTTGCCTACTGCTTTTGTCCCAGGGGAACTCTTGGTTACAAACATAAAACACAGTCGGCAGCAATCTCCGTTTCATAACCCGGTTCGCCTTGACTTAAGGCTGTGTCAGACCAATTGACATAGGCTAGAACACCAAAGGCTATATCAAAATGTTTGTTATGCTCTGCATAGTTTTGCGAGGACTGTTTTCAGTCGTGACAAGCTCCTAGTATAATATTATCGGTCTCCAAAATCCCTCGAGGTCGGAGTGTGGCTGCCCATGTGGCAGGGTGATTAAAAATTGTCAGACACGTAATGTGTTCATCCCAAGCTGATGCATTTGTACCATAGTGTTCAAGTACTTCGGCTGTTCGGATGATCCCGAAAGAGATTAACATTTTTCATGGGATCTGAGATTTGACAGTGGAAAGATTTTTTTTAACAAACTTTCGGATGGGTTTTTCGATGTATCTTAAAGAAGTGTGTGACTGACTGACTTGTGAGTTGATTTTAACGTGGTGACAGCCCTGATGTGGCCCTTTGTGGTCGGCTGGGCTATAAGCAACATTATCTTATCTGATCTTATCCCTGGAGTCTTTTGGCCAGGGTACGACAACAACAATAACAATCTAACCTGGTATTTTTTGTATTTTTTGTGTGTGACAGACACATTAGACTAACCGAGGGAAAGAAGCGGGTGAGAGAGAGAGAGAGAGGTGTTGAGTGGGGGAAGGATACGGGAAGGGATGGGAGGGGGGGGGGTGTGGGGGAAAGAAGGAGTGAAGCGGGATTGTGTGGTGTATGAGGGACAGCAATGTCTAAAATCATCTCTCTCTCTCTCTCTCTCTCTCTCTCTCTCTCTCTCTCTCTCTCTCTCTCTCTCTCTCTCTCTCTCTCTCTCCATATTTGCATACTAGATATTATCCACGCAAAATGGAAAAGAGAACCGCACCCCAACCACCACCCCCGAAAAAAGAAAAAAAAAGGTTGAAGAAGATGTTTTTTTCCTTGTATCTCACATCTGCACAGAAGAAGAAGAAGAAGAAGAAGAAGAAGAAGAAGAAGAAGAAGAAGAAGAAACAGAAGAAGCAGCAGCAGCAGCAGCAGCAGCAGAAGAAGAAGAAGAAGAGAGAGAGAAGAGAGAGAAGAGAGAGAGAAGAGAAGAGAGAGAGAGAGAGAGAGAGAGAGAGAGAGAGAGAGAGAGAGAGAGAGAGAGAGAGAGAATGCATCACGATCGGTAGTGAGATCCATTGACTGTCAGTCCTCCATTGCGTTGTGTGGAATGGTCTTGGACAAGCAGTCATAGTGAAATGCATGTCCACCCTCCACTTTACCCTGTAGAATGGTCTTGGAGATATATGCCCGCCCTCCACTGTACACTAAAGGATGGTCTTTGTCAGGGAGTCATAGTGGTATACATTTTCACTTCCTGATGTTTCTAGTAGAACGTTCTTGAACAGGCGTCCTGATGATGTATATATGTCCACTGTGTGAAATGGTCTTGAACGGGGTCATGTGAGACACATGTTCACCTTCTACTGTGTTCTGTGTCATGCTCGTGGACAGGAGACAATGGCGAGATAATGTCCACCCTCCATTGCACCCTGTAGAATGATCTTGGACAGGAAGTCACGGTGAGATTAATGTCAACGTTCCACTGTACCTTGTGGGACAGTCCTGGAGGAGACGTCATGATGGGATAAATGTCCACCTCCATTGTGCCTTGTAGAGTGGTCACTGACATTACGTCATGGTGAGAAACATGTCCACCCGCCACTGTAATGTGCAAGGTAACCATGGTTATGACATCACGGCGTGAGAGATGCCCACTCTCTATGTACCCAGTCCAATGGTGTTTGACGCGAACTCATGTTGAGCTACTTGTTCACTCGCCGCTGTACCAGTGCGATAATATTCGTAACGTCATTGAGAGGTATATGTCTACTCTGCGCAATACCTCGTAGGATAGTCGAGGATATCAAGACATGGTCGGATACAAGACCACCTCCCATTGCACCCCGTAGGATGATCTCAGATATCAAGTCATATTGAGATACAAGTCTACCCTCCATGCTATTCTGCAGGATTTGTCTTGGACATGAAGTTGAGGTGAGATACATGCTCTCACACTTTACTGTATTCTGTAGGATGGTCTTGGACATACATGAACTCATGGTGAGACATGTGTCCACTCTCTACTGTGTCCTGTAAGATGGTCTTAGACATAAAGTCAAGCTGAGGTACATGTCCGCCCTACACAGTAACCCATAGAATGCATGCAGTCATAGAAGAAACAAGTCCTTCCTTCACTTTACCCTGTGGGACAGTCGTGGACATGAAGACATGGTGAGAAACATGTCCACCCTCCACTGTACCCTGTGAGATGGTTTCCATACTGTATCCCCTGTCACTGGATGGTTTCAGACATACTTTCAAGGCGAGATACTTATCCACCTTTCACTGCACCCTGTGAGATGGTTTCAGACATTCTCAGACATACTCTTTCAATCCTGTGGGACGAGAGTACCCTGTATCCTGTGGATGATCTCAGACATACTTTCAAGGCGAGATACTTATCCACCTTTCACTGCACCCTGTGGGATGGTTCAGACATGAAGCTGTTTAAGATACTAGTCATGCTTCACAATGCTCTGCAGGACTGTGGTAGACATGAAGTCAAGGTACAAATATTTCAGTTCTCCGCTGTACCCTGTATGAAGATCCTGGAAATGAAGTCCAGATGAGATACACGTCCACCTTCATCTGTAGTCTGGGTAAGGTGTTGTTGGACAGGGAGTCGTGGCGACTTCCACCCTCCA
>JADBJO010003285.1:217500-222500 GCA_016801955.1 Conus betulinus
AACTTTCTGCTGATGTGGGAGTGTGTTTTAATGTTTGCAATAATAAAAATCTGTGTAGATAGGCTTATTGTGAGATTTTAAAAAGAATTTTTAGAAATTGTTGCAAGCAAATGATTCCACTATATACTACATTGTTCTTGAACCAAAAGGGGAAAATTTATCTTGAGAAACTCTGAACTACATTTTGCATGTTGTTTTTGCAGCTCTATCTACTTTATCGTTATAATAAAAAGAACAATATGATGGTATCCTGCAGGAAGTAACTGCAGTGCCTTGTAAAGAGAAAGCACGAGTTGAACTGCAAACTTCTTTTTTTTTTTCCGATATATTTTGCAATTTTGACGTTTACAGTGCTTCGAACACAACTTTTGAATGGACACAAAAAAGTATTTGAAATGCACAGATCGTGGAAAATTTAGAGGATAATTTAACGCCATTAATGTAAGCAGTAAGCTTCGCACTAAAGATTGTTTTATTTTCCCTAGTGACAAACATTTCTCTTTTAAATCAGCAGAACCCGCATTTTTCTGAATTAACTTACGATCTATCTCTGTGTAGTTTTAAATGATCTTTGATACCTCTCATCAATACGAGATTTCACATTGTTTGCTACTATATTTGTACTGTATGCGCACAAATAAGCATGTAAGTAGTTGTGTATATATACTTATAGACAGAATTAATTAGCACTGTAGATATAAATGCTTATCTCCCTTTATTTTTTTCAATTTAAGACACGTGAACAAACTGTGTTTATGTTTATACATATACATCTATACATCTCTCTCTCTCTGAACAATTCAGTAATAGGAGAAAAAAAATTTATGTGTAGGTTACCAATGTATCCATCCTTACAGTAACGACGATAAAACTTGATATTTTAAAAGAGATGAGGGAAAAACGTGTATCATAAATATGTAAATCCTTATTTATCGGCATGAAGTAGTCTTCGCAATCCCTCTCGAAAACAGATTTATACATATTGCCTGTTTTTCAAAAAGACACAGTTCGTCCTATCTGTACTCTTGGCGTCAAATAGAGACACACACACAGTCCGTAATTCTGTGGTGTTCTGACCACCAAGGGTTCAAAAAAGAATCCAACAGCACCCCCAAAGCAGCCAGTGAAAGGTAGTAGAATGAAACAAAACGAAAGTGTGGAGAGGTAAAAAGTTGCGGAAAAACTAAAAAACATTATGCAAACAGTATAAAACGTAGGGGGACAATCTTTGAGCCTATGCTTGAGGATCCATTTAAGGACGCAAGGGAGATAAAAAAAAAATATGGAACAGTCTGAGTGGTCAGCTCTGCTGTTTACTAACCCAAGCATTGTCAGCAGCTAAGAATTGTAGAACAAACCTTTACTTGGATCTCCTAAGAGATGCAATCGCCCACTGATTGACCAAACAATATAATGCTGAACAATTAAGTAGTGGGGGGAAACAAGTGTAGATTAACAATTCTTCCATCATTATAGTAATGACTTGGCAAAGATTTGAAATTTTAAGAGATGAAGAAAATGGAAAAACGTATATTATAAAAATGAAAACCCTCCACTAGCTGCATGAGGGAGCAATTGCAATCCCTCTCGAATATATATATATATATATATATATATATATATATATATATATATATATATATATATATATATATATATATATATATCTGTTAAAAACAAGTTGTTTAAAACAGTTCTAAAAAAATATCTACAAATTTGTTACGAGCAGTACGCTCTCGTCAGATTATTCTGACGAGAGCGTACTGCTCGTAACAAATTTGTTGATATTTTTTAGAACTGTTTTAAACAACTTGTTTTTAACAGATGTTGCTCCCCAAGGGGTTGAGCGCTTTTATTAAAACAACATCATATATATATATATATATATATATATGTGTGTGTGTGTGTGTGTGTGTGTGTGTGTGTGTGTGTGTGTGTCGCTATCAATCTAGATGTCTGTGAGAGAGAGAGAGAGAGAGAGAGAGAGAGAGAGAGAGAGAGAGAGAGAGAGAGAGAGAGAGAGAGCGTTACGCTGGTCACAGCTAGAACGCGTTGGCCTCCGAAAAGTCACAGTCAGCTCTTGTCGACAGACCCCCACTCGTCCTCTTCCACCACAGCCGTGGGTAAGTAAGTCGCTTTCCCCTCCGCTCTCTCCTTATCTCCGTCCCTACCTCGCCCCTGTCGTCATCCTCAGGCAAACAACCACAACCGCTCACCACCGCTCGGAGGAGACGTCGCATCGTGTGACCTCTGCCCCCCCCCCCCCCCCCCCATCCCATACCCCCCCCCTCCTCCCTCCTCCCCCCCCCCCCCTTCCCCAACCCATACCCTCATGCCTGGGCAGCTAAGCGGACGTTGGTGACGGGGACTGGTCGACGGATCGGGGGTGAGCGGTTTGCCGTCTGTCAGCAAGGTGGTGTGTTTGCCTACCAGCTAGCGGCCCCCGTGGACAGGGGTGGGGTGGGGTGGGGGGGAGGGGGACTAAACTAAGGATGGGAATGTCAGTTTATACGGGGGGTGGTGGTGAGGGAGGGTGGGGGGTGGGGGGGGGGGGGGGGGGGTGGAGAGGGGGCGGGGGGTGGGGTGGGGGGTCATCCTGATCATTCAGTGTCACAGAGTACAGCTGGCTTCTTCTTGCCAGCTGTTCTCTCTTTTTTTTTTTTTTTTTCTTTTTTTTTTTTTTTTTTTTTTTTTTTTTTTTAAGGTCTGAGAAACTCCTGCCTTCTTTTTATGGTTCCACGTGATGTCTTCTTCCTCCCCCTCTACCGCCCCCCCCCCCCCCCCCCCCCCCCCCCCCCCCCCCCCCCCCTTCTTCTTCTTCTTCTTCTTTATCTTTTTCTTCTTCTTCTTCTTCTTCTTCTTCTTCTTCTTCTTCTTCTTTCTTCAGAAACAATCCGATCCTTCTACGCTTGATGTATTTAGGTACAATAAAATACTACCTCTTCACTCATGTATAACATTCAACACTCTGATCCTTATGCACAAAATTGTTCACGACGCATGCCCAGATTATTTGAAATCAATAGTACATTGACATCACCATCATGATTCGTTCAGATTCATTATTCCTAAAGCTAATTTAGATTTATTCAAAACAAGTTTCTGCTTCTGTGGCTGTAAAGAATGGAACACACTTCCTGCAAAATACAGAAATATTTCCCAGTTATCAGCTTTCAAAAATGAAGTAAAGTTACTTCTTTTTGATACTCATGACTGACCTATGCGTAGACGTTAACCTGACTGTACATAATTACCGGAGAAAAAAAAAGTGTACTGCTGATAAACAATGCAGTTGATTAAGATGTGTGTGTGTGTGTGTGTGTGTGTGTGTGTGTGTGTGTGTGTGTGTGAGAGAGAGAGAGAGAGAGAGAGAGAGAGAGAGAGAGAGAGAGAGAGAGAGAGAGAGAGAGAGAGAGAGATTTTAAGCATGAGAAGAGAGAGAGATTTTATATCGTTGATTGATGTTATTTTGTAAATTCGATGTTACCTTACTTTTTTTTTTAATTTGTAGTTGTTGTTGGGCAGAATTGTAAAAAGGCCTTCAATGAGCCTAATTCTGAACCCATTAAAGATTCATTCATTCATTCATCATTCATTCATTCTTCTTCTTCTTCTTCTTCTTCTCTCTTTCTTGTTATGTCCATGTGCAGCAATACATTAACCGCAAACAACATGAACATGTACCATCTATATGATCGGTACGATGTTACCGATGTCTACGCATGAATGTTGTTATGTTTGACTTCATTTGAGATCCTAAAACCTGCATAAACCTGTTACTATATCAATGTTTGACATCACTTGAGACACTTAGGTCCACGAAGTTATGTCAATGTTTGAACTGAGACCGAAACGTAGGCCAAACTTGTTGTTAGATGAATGTCTGTCACAACTTGAAACACTCACGCCTACACTAACAGTCGTTATATTAATGCTTTGTATCAATTTAGACACGTAGGCCCAAACTGAAATGCTGTTATATCAAGGTTTGACATCATTTGAGACATTCAAGTCCAAATTAAACTGTTGTTATGTCAATATTTGACGTCATTTTAGACTCCTAGGCCCAAATCAGATGGTGCTGCTGCGTCAATGGTATAACGCGAGACACTAAAACCTACATTACACGACATAGTCTGAGACACTGAAACATATATGAAACTGTATGTTTTAACTCAGTACACTCATAAATTAATACCAGACCTATGTAAGGAACGTAAGGAAAAGTTGCGTATAGCCCAGCCGACCGCAAAGGGCCACATCAGGGCTGCCACCACGTTGAAGTCAACTAACAAGTCATTCATTCACACAAACCTTTTAAATATACCTTCTAAAATCACACCCGAAATTTTGCTAAAAAAAAAAAAAAAAAAATAAAAATCTTTCTACTGTAAAATCTCAGATCAGATGAAAAATGTTAGTGTCTTTCAGAAATTCAAAGACCACATCAGGTGGAACATCTCTGAACAAGGTTTTCATGGAGTCTGCTGTAAATTGTTTGTGTCTCGCATCATCCAAGTCCCAACACTCTAAAAGAATATTTTTCATTGTAAGTGGTAAATAACATGAAATGCACCACGGAGCTTCGTCACTTATGTAAGAGAAGGTTAATTGAATGTGGCGAATAAAGAGGAGTGGGCTCCGTCTGCCATCATACCGTGCCCCAGACGTGGTGAACCTCTTCTATTTCATTGTCGCTATGACCAGTCCTGTGTGACACTTTCACTTTTGTAAACCAGTAAGAAAATGCTGCCACTAGAGGTCGCTTACCACATTTTTTTTTCCTGTGCCAGCTTGAATTTATCATTACAATGAAAATACCAATCTAAAATATTTAAAATCAGGTGTCCTAAAACAACAGCAACAACAACAAGCAACTAACTATAATTTAAAACAGAAAACAGACACACAAACGTACGCGCAGACCGAGATATGAACGTCATGCATCCTCAAACAACAGCAGCAACAACAACAGCAACAACAACTGTCAAAAATTGATA
>JADBJO010003285.1:230000-232500 GCA_016801955.1 Conus betulinus
GTCTGCTATTGAGCTGCATAATGACTACTGTCTATCATGGAGTTGTATTATGACTACTGTCTATAATGGAGTTGTATGAGTGCTACTGTCTATCATTTGAGTTGTATAATGACTACTGTGACATTGAGTTGTATTATGACTACTGCCTATCATGGAGTTGTATTATGACTACTGTCTTATGGAGTTGTACGATGACTACTGTCTATCATGGAGTTGCATTACGACTTTTATCCATTACTGCAGACATGGACCACATCCGCGGCAGAACTCTTAAAACATTGCGAAGAGGCAGTATTTGATATCCTATCTGCCATCTGCAAATAAAATCTGTCACCACACTCCGAGAGAGAGAGAGAGAGAGAGAGAGAGAGAGAGAGAGAGAGAGGAGAGAGAGAGACTAAACAATTATTGTCGTCTGTATGGGGTTTAGTAGGTGGTGTCCTGCGTATGTTGGATCAGAACAGGCGCCACTGAACACCACCGAAGGACCTGGCAGCAGTGCAGTGTCTCCTCTCGGTGGGTTTGCTTCACAACAACTTGTCATCGTGTTGCTCCCTGTGGATCGCCGGTGCTGGTGCCAGGGCTGCGGCGGCCGGACGGGGCTGTGGCTGTGGATGAGGGGGAGGGGGGGGGGGGGGGGGGGGGGGCGCGGAATGAGTGGCGGGGGTGCAGTGCCACTGAGGTGGCACAGAAAGATAGGATAGCAAGAAAATAATTAAAAAAAAAAAAGTCTGCCACCACGCTGACCCCAGCGTGTCCACTAAGCACCGTGCTATCAGGTTGATCAGCCGTGCTACCATGCCTTCAAAGCTGTGCTCAAAATCATGCTCCACAAATAACAGCTGCAAGTTGATATTTTAAATATTGTTAAAGAACAGGCTGGATTCTGCAAAGGTAGAAGTTCAATTGAAAGGATCTTTCAGTCTACGTTTCCTTTTACCTACTCCCCTCCTGGTGTTTAGAGAACTCTTGGGGAAATTTGGTATTGTCACCATGGTAACCAGTAAACTGGATACTGTCTCCAGGGGGTACCCTTCTGTTATTCAGTCTGTTTGATCTCCACAAGACAGCTTTGAGAGAATGCGCTTCGTTGTTTTAGATATGCGGCTAGCTCAAACAATGGAACAGAACAATGTAAGAGAGAGAGAGAGAGAGAGAGAGAGAGAGAGAGAGAGAGAGACAGAGAGACAGACAGACAGACAGAGAGAGAGACAGAGAGAGACGAGACAGAGAGAGATAGAGAGCAGAGAGAGAGAAGGAGAGAGAGAGAGAGAGAGAGACGAGAGACATAGAGAGAGACAGAGTCTAGAGAGGCAGAAAGACCGAGACAGACAGAGAGAGAGAGAGAGAGAAGAGACATGAGAGAGAGAGAGAGAGAGAGAGAGAGAGAGAGAGTGAGAGAGAGAGAGAGAGACAGAGACAGAGGGACAGAGACAGAGAGAGACGCAGAGAGACACAGACAGAGAGAGACAGAGACAGAGAGAGAGAGGGAGAGAGAGAGAGAGAGAGAGAGAGAGAGAGAGAGAGAGAGAGAGAGAGAGAGAGAGGAGAGAGAGAGGTGCATGCAGGCATAGCCCAGGCAGCAGGCTCATGCAGGCGATAACAACTAAGTCAGGAAGTGAAGGACTCCGCTAAGACCCTCCCCGGTGTCGGTGCAGGCAAGTTCCCCCCTGTGAGGACAAACTGCCGTACTGTGACCCGCTTCGAGCAGGACACCTGCCTCCTCCCCAACTACAGGATCTGGGCCCGCAACAACTGCCGCAAACACTGCAACCTGTGTGCAGGGTATTGAACCCCCTCTCTGCTTGTCTGTCTGTCTGTTCTTGTTCTGCTGCCATCTGTGTGTGTGTGTGTGTGTGTGTGGTGTGTGTGTGTGTGACTGTCTGTCTGTCTATTCATGTTCTGCTCTCTCTCTCTCTCTCTCTCTCTCCTCTCCTCTCTCTCTCTCTCGTGTCGTGTGTGTCTTGTGTGTGTTGTGTGTGTGTTTGTGTGTGTGTGTGTGTGTGTGTGTGTGTGTGTGTGTGTCTGTGTGTGTTGTGTGTGTCTGTGTGTGTCGTCCTCCTGTCTCTCCTCTCATCTCTCCGTCTGTCTGTCCTGTCTGTCTCTCTCTCTCTCGTCTCGCTCGCCGCTGTCGCTCGCTCTCTTTCTCTTCCTCTCCTCTCTCTGATCTCGCTCTCCTTCTCCCTCTCTCTCTTTCTTATACCTGTGTAACTATCTTTCTTTCTAGGGGAAAGTCTTTTCATTTATTTCCTTTTTTTCTTATTCACTGATTGATTGATTTTTTTCATTCATATGTTTTAATTGTCATTTTCATTTTTGTTGTTGTTCTGAAGAATCTATGATAACTACTATTTATCCTGTGTTCTGTTGCAGTTCCTACAAGGCCTCCAGGTACGTTTGCGTAATCTTTTTCCCTCGTACCATGTCTGCCTCCCCCCCCCCCCCCCCCCCTCTCTCTCTCTCTCTCTCTCGCATCTCTCTCTCTCTCTCTCTCTCTCTC
>JADBJO010003285.1:237500-254389 GCA_016801955.1 Conus betulinus
TACTCAGCCCAGGCAGAGCAACGAGATTCTCGCATCATTTCAAATGAAGACTGTAGAAAATGATATGTTTTTGTGTGCCTGTTTGTGTGCTGGCTAGTTTTACAGCGATGCTGCAGCCTGGTTCATCTTCTTGTTGAAAGTTTACTTATCACTGCTGCTCTCTCTCTCTCTCTCTCTCTCTCTCTCTCTCTCTCTCTCTCTCTCTCTCACACACACACACACACACACACACACACACACACACACACAACACACAGAGAGAGAGAGAGAGAGAGAGAGAGAGAGAGAGAGAGAGAGAGAGAGAGAGAACGCTAGGAAGGATATCATAATTATATCAATATTTCACCAGCAGTTTTCCTCCTATTAAATTGCAATTATTCGCCTGGCCCCAGCAAAACGATCCATACTCTCCCCTACTGGAAACCTCGGGATCAGAAGTACATTTATACCACGCGTTCTTGACATTGTGGTTCAGGTGACACTATGTTTTCACAGATAGATGGAGAGCAAATGTCGGGTGAGTGAAAAACACCTGCGCGGTGAACCAAAAAGCAGAGGTGTAAAGGGAGGCAAACCCAACAGACTAACTCAGTTCTAGATAACCTACATTTGCTTCCCTTGTTTGGTGTTGCGTATAGTTCGAAACGTCTTCACGATTTCGTCTGGTTAGGGCAAGATTAATGCAGAAATGCGGGAGTAAGGGTACAAATGCAGTGATTCTTCACTGAATCTGAACACGTCGACACTTTTCACAACGACTGGATGAGCAAGCATACAAGAATTACGACAGAATGCTGTTTCAGTGTCAGACTGAGCAGCATAAACCTTCACGTTTGTCTGACTGTGGAAGTATAATTACCAGAATCAAGCACCAGTACCTACGTACATAGACAAGCCAATCAGCTGGGCAGAAAGGAAGAGGAAAAAAAAAAACGCTGATGTTGGTGAAAACAATTACAGATACCTATATAAAACACACCAGTGAAAAACAATTACAGATACCTACATACTCGCACCGGTGAAAACCATTACAGACACCTACATACTCGCACTGGTGAAAACAGTTAGAGACACCTACATACTCGCGCTGGTGAAAACAATTACAGATACCTACATACCCACGCCGGTGAAAACAATTACAGATACTTACCTCGGAGGTCTCTATTTCTCGAGTGCCTTGTAGCTGACAGAAAAAAAAAAGCAGTATGTTGATGTACTTCTTTTTCTGTAGTTGCTTATTTGTTTGTGTGTGTGTTCTTCCTAGACTATTTAATTGGAATGTTTCAACGCTTTCTGTGTGCAGTTCTTCTTTATGTATGTTTTTTTTGTTTGTTTGTTTTTCAGTCGCCTTTCCCTCTCCCCCACTCCGAACTTGTATAATGAACTATATACCGTTTTGTTGACATTCTGGCTGTAGTCACTATTGGATTTTTTTTTTTTTTTTTACAAATACCTACATACACGCACCGGTGAAAACAAATACAGATACCTATATACTCGCACCAGTGAAAACAATTACAGACACCTACATACTCGCACAGGTGAAAACAATTACAGATACCTACATACTCGCACCAGTGAAAACAATTACAAATACCTACATACTCGCACCGGTAAAAACAAATACAGATACCTACATACTGGCACCGGTGAAAACAAATACAGGTACGTACAGACTCGCAGGGGTTCGCATGTTCTAACAGGGTATATTTGTGCGTGCAGGTGCACCCGCTGGAAGCTGACACCAGCACTGACAGCGTGCAAACTGGTGACGGAGGACAACGAGTGCTGCGCGCGCCTGGAGTGCAACAATTAAAACACATGTACCATCCCAACGAGAGATAATGATAGTGTGTGCGTCTACAGCATCGTTATTAAAGGGTGGTAGATTTTTCTCACAGTGTTGGTCTGGTTGTGTCAGGACTGTGCTGAGTGACTGCGGGCGGCAGGCGTGGGATAGTGAACTAGCACGAAAGAACCCCGATCCATGATCCATGTACCATCCCAGAGTATTGTTTCTTCAGCTGTGTATGCTTTTGAACAACAAAGTCAAAAGTCAACAACCACGAAAGCATCTGTAAATACACTTACATGTAAATGCCGTCTCTTTCTCCCCTTCTTACCTACCCTCCCATTCACTACACTATGCGCAAAAGCGCGCACAAGCGCGTGCGCACACACGCACACAAACACACGCACGCGCGCGCGCACACGCACGCACACACACACACACACACACACACACCACCAGCGCGCGCGCACACACACACACGCACACACACACACACACACACACACACACACACACACACACACACACATACACACACACACACACACACACCACACACACACACACACACACACACACACACACACACACACACACACGTGTGTGTGTGTGTGTGTGTGCGCTCACGTACGCTCGTGTGCGAGTGTATGTTCCTACACTCATTTTCGCAGCAAAAGAAATGATTCATTAATGTCGTCGTTTCTAAGCTGGGCACATCTCCGAAAAATATCTCAAGGAAAGCCATAGACAATCATTAAAAATGCAAACTAGATATAGGAATTAAATGCATACAACCACACACACAACAACAGCAACACACACACACACACACACACACACACACACACACACACACACACACACACACACACACACACACACACACACACAGCCACAGGAAGGTGTATATTCTATTTGTTCCTTGAGAATATTATTCCAAAGAATGAGCTGGATGTACACCCTCAGAGTTTTATACAAGCGTACTATATAACCTAGTTCCAGATGTGCATTGGCAACTGCCACTTCATGCAGTCGCATATGAATATAAATACGTCCAACTCATGTTTACAATGTAATATTCCAGATCTGTCGTATTTGTGATGCACAAAAGGGTTTGCATTGACTGTCTCAATTTTTCCCAAGCTAGATAGACGTTGACAGTATATCCTAGAGATCCGAAGCTGACTGATTTAGAAGCTCCGAGTCAGCACTATCCGTATCAGGATTACAGTTCAGCCTATACATTAACTGGACATCAGGGTGTGCGTCTAATGACAATCTCAAAAAGGGATAAGCCAGCATTCTCACATGGAATCCCCAGATCGGGAACAACGAGGATGAAGTTATATCTTGACTGGATTGTACAACCTTTTCTTCAGCTTGTTTTTAAAAGCCAGAATTTCCCACATCTCACCCATCTGTCTCGATATTCTAAAGAAGAATTACATTCTCCCATTACATCAGATACAAACTATGCACCAAAACTTGATAAAATTGTGTGTTGAGGTGATCACACACACACACACACACACACACACACACACACACACACACACAGAGTCATCAACGACAGACACAGAACCAATCTTTCTCAAAGAAAGTGCCACAGGGAAATGAGTAATGGTTCACAATTATCAAAACTTTCCCAAAACTCATCGTTAGAAGTCAGTTTGAATGATCCAATGAGAACGATAGTGATGCATTTGACAGGGATGTCAATCATAAATGTATTTCCCGACAGGAATAGATGAGTTTCACCATTTGATCCAGTTTTCTGGCATCTAATTTGTGAAGCAGGATGGTGAACACCACATTCACCTCTCTGGCTTCTATTGTGTGCATTGCACAACACTGCATTTGCGCAACGATCGTGGCATAGTGGACCTCGTTAGACTTTTTTTTTTAATCCTGACACAAATGGTGCCAAACTGCATCACAGACCTGATGACAGAATAACACACATTCTACTTTTCTACCTCTGAAAACAAACAACTGAGAGAGTGACCCCTCTTGTGTGATTGCTTGACACAGTCACAAAGAAGTCCATTTTCTTTTCTTCGCCGGGCCTGCAAGATGATCGTGGCAAGCAAGTTCACATTAAACTGCCTCTATTCAAGTGCACGAAAGGGTTATCAATGACACAACAAAGAACACTTCCAGGAAATAATGCAGTCCGAACCAACACAAAAGGTTAAATCACGACTTCAGCACTGGCACCAGAAAGAAAGGAATACGGTGCTGTTACATCTTCCCTGTCAACTGGATATCTGTGTCGAGAGACTGTTGAATGCCAACTGTTTGTACCAGCTGTATCACGGAACACGGTACGTTCCTGATCACCAGCGAAGCCTTAATGAAGCTGTGAATTACAGTGGACCTGTTCAGGTTGTGAGGAAAGCTAACCCCGTGAGCTCTGGACAGACTGAGGAAGAACACCAGCAGTAGGACAATCAGGGACCGACACCATCACGCTTAGGGACCTCAGTAGGGGCAGAAACAGGTGCGCCCACCATGCCAGGTTCAGACCTAGTGGAACCAGTCTGCTGATCCCTGACTGAATGAAGACAAAGGCAATGCCCTGCGGAGTAAAGAAGGATGAATTCTGACCTGATCACTGGAGAAGAAAGAAAGGTGCGGGTAGCACTGTGCACCCCAGTCAGAACTCTTGGTCTCCCGCCACGTCCTGTTCATGGTGGACTTACTTTGTATCACTCTCTTCCATCCATCCCCCTTTTCTAAGCTTTGCTGTTGGAAGTTCGTGGGATTGTGATGTTTCGCTGGCGGCGTTGGAAACACCACACTATTATGAGTGATTTTTTCCGTCAAGTAAGGTGGGGGGACTGTCGTAACTGCTGAAGACTGTACTCACTGAGGAGTCTCACACACGAGACGAACGAAAGTCGATCCTGAGCCAGACATTAGCGAATGGTTCTGTTCAAAACACGGAATTCAGTGATTCCCAGTTGTGTCAAAACATTATGTCATATTGAACGTCGTCTTTTTCATGTCGTTAGAAAAGTGAGGAGAGTTCTTTCTCCGTCTGTCCAGACCTCACAAGGTTGGCTTTCCTCACATTTCTTTTTGTGCTGCTGAGCTGGCGACAGACAGTGGAGAGAGAGCTCAGACTCGTTGACACAGGATGGCGTGACACCAGCAGACTGGCTGAGGACCGTGCACAGTGGAGCGCCTTGACTGCCTCATGCGTCGCAAGACACAGGAGCATCTAAGTTTAAGTCTATGTCGTCTTTTTCAGTACCTCCCCACCCCCCCTCCGCGGTTCACCTTCATGTATCATTTTCATAGTAACTGAGAAATGGCTCTCCCACACTTGATTTTCCCCACCGTGTGTTTACTGCCGCTGTTTGTTTGTTTATTGCCATCCTGCCTAAAAAAAAAACCCCAGAGAGTCAAGGCTAAGGATTTCAATGTTCGTTGCGCTGATTTGGTGGCTCAGTGCTTCAAAGTTTGTTTTTCACGTTTTGACAACCAGCTTCGATTATTATACTTTGTAACAAACAAAATCATTGAAAAGCTGCTCACAAAGGCTCAAATAGAAAAACAACATTGCAATAGGGCAAAGATCAATCCATCGAAGAAGAAAAGTACAAAGACGACGTCATGGAAACAAAAAAAAAAAAAAAAAAAAAAAAGGAAAAAAAAAAGAGAAAGAAAGAAAGAAAGCGACTTGCCACACGTGCGTTTACTGGTTCTAAGACCTCAGACTCTGAATCTGTTTTCAGAACATTAACACACAAGTGATTTTGAAATGTTCTTTTACGGTATTTTTGGTCAATGGTACAATATGTACACAAAGAATGGGGGGAAAAAGTGGCACACCTAGCAAACATGCAGGAAAATGCACTGCAAGCTGCCCTCTCCCACTGACAGCAGCTTCGAACCAGAACTCAAACACATTTCATGTCGTGCTTGTGTTCTCTCTCAATGAGACAATCTAAGAAGGTCAAATAAACCACAAGAAAAGAAATGTAATAAAGTCGAATGATGATTCGAGACCAAAAAGAAAAAGAAGAAATAGAAATGAAACAAAAAAACTTTTTGGTCTCAATTAACTTTTGACCTATAGCAGCTTGTCTTCCTCTTGCTGTTTATTATGTGTATATATTGGGCTGTCTCTTTCGTTCGCATTTTTTTGTGTCCAATGGCTGAGCGATGTAAGTTTGAATTGCCTCCGTTTGATATTCAAAGCGCTGTTCTTGACAAACCAACGGAATGGAACAGTTCATCAGTGATGTCCGTAAGAACAATCTGAAAAGAGAACATAGGAAACCATGTGTTGATAATCTCCAGCATTTCAATACATTTGACTGGACGTGAATGTTAAGGACCAACACGAGCACACACTCACACAGGTTCATACAATCACACACACGTATCCTCTCTCTCTCTCTCTTTAACACACATAGATCTGTGGGGGCACACACACACACACACACACACACACACACACACACACACACACACACACACACACACACCGGATAGTGGACACGCACGCAGTCAGACACATTCGTGCGCGAGCAAACTTACAGAGTTACAGTGCGCGCTCGCGCGTGCCCGCGCTCCCCCCCCCCCCCCCCCCCCCCCTCCCAATCTCTCTCTTTGTGTCTGTCTGTCTGTCTGTCTGTCTGTCTGTCTCTCTCTCTCTCTCTCTCTCTCTCTCTGACATACACACGCGCGCGGGCGCGCGCTAAGATTTAAGCCACATTACCAGGAATATCCACAATAAATATTGAGACAAAATCTTTGTACAGTTTCTCGGTACCAAAACGCCGGTGTTGTATATAAACATGTTTGCCAATAAAATTGTGTCAGCGTCAGTATTTCTAAGAAAAAAGAAAGCAGCTGTCAAGATAAAATGTCCCTGCGCGACAGAATTTTGCATGAAATAGTGAAGCGCAACAGGATATCAAGAGAAATATCTCATAATTTTGTGTCGTCACCCATAAAATCAGGTCGCGGCCACAGTATTTCCTGTTAAGTACTGCAGCTGGTTATGGAAAAATTTCGCAGTGCGACAGTATTTCACATGAATAGTGAGGCGCGGCAAGATTTCACGAGAAGTGTCCGTAAATGCAAAATCCATCGCAGCAGTAATGGGGTGACATAGTTCTGTAAAAACCTGTTGCTGAGTGAAAAAGATGCAGCGATATAATTTTTTCGTGAAATACTGTCGCGGCGACATTATTTTTTTTTTTTTTTTTTTGTCACTATAACTTGTCGTGAAATCGGATTTCTAACACATGTATGTTGCATTTTGCTTCCGAATTTTAGCCTACAGCCAATCATGTGCATGTGCGTATTGGAAAAAAGGGGGGTGAACTCTTCTTACTTTCATAACGAATCCAGTCATGTCATCCAGTGCCCGAGAGATACAGACACGTGCATGCAATGTTGGTTACAAAGTTAAAGCAACGCTCTCATAGACGCATAATTATGTTGTTTCAGTGGAAGAAACTCAACTGTGTGGTCCCAGTCTTCCCAGGTAAGTCCACAGCAAACTCGGCTTTGGGTATGGGCCGGTCAGGACAGGAAAATCCTACAAATAACTGGCTCTGACAGAAATCGAACCCATGACCTCTCAAACCGGGAGTCGGCGACACTATTTTGCCACAGCTGTTGTTGCTGTTGTTGCTGTTGCTGTTGTTGATGTTGTTTGTTGTTTGTTGCTTTTTTAATTGTTTTCCAAAGCGTTGTGTTGAAGATGATTTGTATGTTTATCCTGGTATGATAAAGAAATTTCTGCTGGTGTCTTACCAAGACTGGAGGTTAGGCTTGTACTTGAATGTTTGAGCTCTCTCTCTTTCTCTCTCTGCTCTTTGATGAGGACAGTAAAATCTGTCTCTCTGATTTCCTTCTCTCTCTCTCAGACTGTATGACAGGGGGGAGGGTTGCTGGGGGGTGGGCGTGGGGTTGGGGCTCTCTCTTCATGACACACACTCTCTCACTCTCTTCACAGGGGTTTCCGACTCTCATGGTGGGTCGGGGAGGTAGGGGAACAACACTGTTGCCAGCGAAACAACGACAACAGTGGTGGTCAACCTCTCCCGGGCTCCATGCACATGGAGAAAGATCACTTTCTGTTTCCACCATCCCAACGGTTTAAGCAACGCTCTCTTTGGGGAGACTCACACTAATTACTTCTCTCAGTGGACAAACTCAACTGTCCACTCTCAGGTCTTCCCATCAACTGTCTCAGTCTCACAGCAAACTCTCTCTTTGGGGCCTCCTACAAGTCAGAACTCTGAAAATCTGTGCATCCACGCGCGGTCACGCACTCAAACTGGGTAGGGGACTCAACCCTGTAACACCACAGCAACACAGCCTTTGCCACAATCGCTCACACACGTTCTGACCTCTAACTGGGACTCTGAACAACCCATGCCTTCTCAACCTCTGTTGTTCTCGTCACCCTCTGCCCCCACTCGGGTTGGTTGTTTTGTTCGTCCTGTGTTCCAAAATCTTGTCTCCTTTCTCTTCTGTCGTCTCTCTCATCTGTCTCTCACATTGTAATCCACAATCACACCCGAGCCTTTGTTGATGCCCACACACACCCACAGTCAGTTAGTCCTCTTTGTACTTGAATATTGAGTATCATCTCTCTCTCTTCTTCCTCTCTCCTCTCTCCTCGCTCTTCCTCGGATCGCTCTCCTCTCTACCTCACTCTCAACTCTCCTCCTCCTCCTCCTCTCTCACCTCTCTTGAACCTGGGCTTACCCACTTCTCACCCACTCCTCTCTCTCACCTCCTCACTCACCACACAACACACCAGCTTCCAACCACACACACACACACACACACACACACACACACACACACCACATACACACACACACACACACACACACCACCTGTGTGGCGCGCGCGCGCACGCACGCAAACACACACACTAACACGCGGCCACACACACACACCACACACACTTTTAGTAGAAGGACGTTAAACTGAACAACAACAACGCAGCAGCAACAACAACAACAACAACACATCCCCCCCCCCCCCCCCCCCCCCCCCACCACACACACACCACACACACTCCTTCGTTCGTTCGTTCCTTCCTTTCTTTCCAGAGGATTATCCAAACTCACCGAGAGCTTCACACTTTGTTTCGATGAGCCAGAACTGACTGCCCATCCGCTCTTCCTCCCAGACTAGCAATATCTAGTATCATATTATCATTGAATCCATTTGTATTCTATGAGTGAGACACGCTGACAGCCGCCTACAGCCTTGACATCTTTACTCCCTGAAAATAAACAGGGAGGAACGGTAACTCCAGTTTTCGGACGGTCAGACGGGACGGGCACTCCTATATGCAGATTGATAAAGGGACGTGTACCGAGTCATCTCCCTTATCATCACCACTTTATCTCCGGGCGGCTTTCTGCCATTGAGTCAATACCACTGACGGCGCGTCCATAGCTTCATTACTATGTGAGTCTTTGAGGAGACATCGGGGTGTGTTCAGTTAGCTCTGCGGTTTTCTTACCTAACTTTTCCTACTTTGTCTCACTTTCACTACAAACTTTTTTTCTTTTGAAATGTAGCACTTGAGAGCATATTAATGGGCTATAAAATATTCTTCAAAGTAACAGGACCATATCTGTGAGCCAAATACATAGACAATCTTTAAATATTGTAATGACACCTTAATTTTTACTACTTTTTTTTTTTATTATGGCTACCTCGTTCAGCATAACCGCCTTTCCCTACGTGGGCTGCCTTTTGTTACTTTGATTACCTTTTGTTCCTTCCTTTGGCTACCTCTCCTTCCTTTGGCTACCTTTCCTTTGGCTACTCTTCCTTCCTATGGCTACCTTTCCTGTGGCTACCTTTCCTTCCGTTGGTTTTCCTTCCTGTGGCTACCTTTCCTTCCTTCCTGTGGCTACCTTTCCTTCCTGTGCTACCTTTCCTTCCTGTGGCTACCTTTCCTTCCTGTGGCTACCTTTCCTTCCGTTGGTTTTCCTCTCCCTGTGGCTACCTTTCCTTCCGTTGGTTTTCCTTCCTGTGGCTACCTTCCCTTCCGTTTGTTTTTCCTTCCTGTGGCTACCTTTCCTTCCTGTGGCTACCTTCCCTTCCTGTGGCTACCTTTCCTTCCTGTGGCTACCTTCCCTTCCGTTGGTTTTCCTTCCTGTGGCTACCTTTCCTTCCTGTGGCTACCCTTCCCTTCCTGTGGCTACCTTTCCTTCCTGTGGCTACCTTTCCTTCCTGTGGTTACCTTTACTTCCTGTGATTACCTTTCCTTCCTTCCTGTGGCTACCTTCCCTTCCTGTGGCTACCTTCCCTTCCTGTGGCTACCTTCCCTCCTGTGGCTACCTTTCCTTCCTGTGGCCACCTTTCCTTCCTGTGGCTACCTTTCCTTCCTGTGGCTACCTTCCCTTCCGTTGGTTTTCCTTCCTGTTGCTACCTTTCCTCCCTGTGGCTACCTTTCCTTCCGTTGGTTTCCTTCCTGTGGCTACCTTCCCTTCCGTTGGTTTTCCTTCCTGTGGCTACCTTTCCTTCCTGTGGCTACCTTCCCTTCCTGTGGCCACCTTTCCTTCCTGTGGCTACCTTTCCTTCCGTTGGTTTTTCCTTCCTGTGGCTACCCTTTCCTTCCTGTGGCTACCTTTCCTTCCTGTGGCTACCTTTCCTTCCGTTGGTTTTCCTTCCTGTGGCTACCTTTCCTTCCTGTGGCTACCTTTCCTTCCTGTGGCTACCTTTCCTTCCTGTGGCTACCTTCCCTTCCGTTGGTTTTCCTTCCTGTGGCTACCTTTCCTTCCTGTGGCTACCTTTCCTTCTGTTGGTTTTCCTTCCTGTGGCTACCTTTCCTTCCTGTGGCTACCTTTCCTTCCTGTGGCCACCTTTCCTTCCTGTGGCTACCTTTCCTTCCTGTGGCTACCTTTCCTTCCGTTGGTTTTCCTTCCTGTGGCTACCTTTCTTTTCCTGTGGCTACCTTTCCTTCCGTTGGTTTTCCTTCCTGTGGCTACCTTTCCTTCCTTTGGCTACCTTTCCTTCCTGTGGCCACCTTTCCTTCCTGTGGCTACCTTTCCTTCCTGTAGCTACCTTTCCTTCCGTTGGTTTTCCTTCCTGTGGCTACCTTTCCTTCCTTTGGCTACCTTTCCTTCCTGCGGCTACCTTTCCTTCCTGTGGTTACCTTTCCTTCCTGTGGTTACCTTTCCTTCCTGTGGCTGCCTTTCCTTCCTGTGGCCGCCTTTCCTTCCTGTGGCTACCTTTCCTTCCTGTGGCTACCTTTCCTTCCTTCCTGTGGTTACCTTTCCTTCCTATGGTTACCTTTTACTTCCTGTGATTACCTTTCCTTCCTTCCTGTGGCTACCTTTCCTTCCTGTGGCTACCTTTCCTTCCTGTGGCTACCTTTCCTTCCGTTGGGTTTTCCTTCCTGTGACTACCTTTCCTTCCTTTGGCTACCTTTCCTTCCTGTGGCCACCTTTCCTTCCTGTGGCTACCTTTCCTTCCTTCCTGTGGCTACCTTTTCTTCCGTGGTTTTCCCTCCTGTGGCTACCCTTTCCTTCCTTTGGCTACCTTTCCTTCCTGTGGTTACCTTTACTTCCTGTGGCTACCTTTCCTTCCCGTGGCTACCTTTCCTTCCTGTGGTTACCTTTCCTTCCTGTGGCCACCTTTCCTTCCTGTGGCTACCTTTCCTTCCTTCCTGTGGCTACCTTTCCTTCCTGTGGTTACCTTTACTTCCTGTGATTACCTTTCCTTCCTTCCTGTGGCTACCTTCCTTCCTGTGGTTACCTTTCCTTCCTGTGGCTACCTTTCCTTCCTGTGGCTACCTTTCCTTCCTTCCTGTGGCTACTACCTTTCCTTCCTGTGGTTACCTTTCCTTCCTGTGGCTACCTTTCCTTCCTGTAGCTACCTTTCCTTCCTGTTGCTACCTTTCCTTCCTGTGGTTACCTTTACTTCCTGTGATTACCTTTCCTTCCTTCCTGTGGCTACCTTTCCTTCCTGTGGTTACCTTTCCTTCCTGTGGCTACCTTTCCTTCCTGTGGTTACCTTTCCTTCCTGTGGCTACCTTTCCTTCCTGTAGCTACCTTTCCTTCCTGTGGTTACCTTTACTTCCTGTGGCTACCTTTCCTTCCTCCTGTGGTTACCTTTCCTTCCTGTGGTTACCTTTCCTTCCTGTGGCTACCTTTCCTTCCTGTGATTACCTTTCCTTCCTGTGGCTATCTTTCCTTCCTGTGGCTACCTTTCCTTCCTGTGGTTACCTTTCCTTCCTGTGGTTACCTTTACTTCCTGTGATTACCTTTCCTTCCTTCCTGTGGCTACCTTTCCTTCCTGTGGTTACCTTTCCTTCCTGTGGCTACCTTTCCTTCCTGTGGTTACCTTTTTCCTTCCTGTGGCTACCTTTTCCTTCCTGTGGTTACCTTTCCTTCCTTCCTGTGGCTAACTACCTTCCTTCCTGTGGCTACCTTTTCCTTCCTGTGGTTACCTTTCCTTCCTGTGGCTACCTTTCCTTCCTGTGGCTACCTTTCCTTCCGTTGGTTTTCCTTCCTGTGGCTACCTTTTCCTTCTGTTGGTTTTCCTTCCTGTGGCTACCTTTCCTCCTTCCGTTGGTTTTTCTTCCTGTGGCTACCTTTCCTTCCTGTGGCTACCTTTCCTTCCTGTGGCTACCTTTCCTTCCGTTGGTTTTCCTTCCTGTGGCTACCTTTCCTTCCTGTGGCTACCTTTCCTTCCTGTGGCTACCTTTCCTTCCTTTGGCTACCTTTCCTTCCGTTGGTTTTCCTTCCTGTGGCTACCTTTTCCTTCCTGTGGCTACCCTTTCCTTCCTGTGGCTACCTTTCCTTCCCGTGGCTACCTTTCCTTCCTTCCTGTGGCTACCTTTCCTTCCTTCCTGTGGCTACCTTTCCTTCCTTCCTGTGGCTACCTTTCCTTCCTGTGGCTACCTTTCCTTCCTTCCTGTGGCTACCTTTCCTTCCTTCCTGTGGCTACCTTTCCTTCTGTTGGTTTTCCTTCCTGTGGCTACCTTTCCTTCCTGTGGCTACCTTTCCTTCCTGTGGCTACCCTTCCTTCCTTCCTGTGGCTACCTTTCCTTCCTTCCTGTGGCTACCTTTCCTTCCCGTTGGTTTTCCTTCCTGTGGCTACCTTTCCTTCCGTTGGTTTTCCTTCCTGTGGCTACCTTTCCGTCTGTTGGTTTTCCTTCCTTTGGCTACCTTTCCTTCCGTTGGTTTTCCTTCCTGTGGCTACCTTTCCTTCCTGTGGCTACCTTTCCTTCCTTCCTGTGGCTACCTTTCCTTCCTGTGGCTACCTTTCCTTCTGTTGGTTTTCCTTCCTGTGGCTACCTTTCCTTCCTGTGGCTACCTTTCCTTCCTGTGGCTACCTTTCCTTTGGCTACTCTTCCCCTTCCTATGGCTACCTTTCCTGTGGCTACCTTTCCTTCCTGTGGCTACCTTTTCTTCCTGTGGCTACTCTTCCTTCCTTCCTATGGCTACCTTTCCTGTGGCTACCTTTCCTTTCTGTGGCTATCTTTCCTTCCTGTGGCTACCTTTCCTTCCTTTACGTTTTTTTTTCTCTCCTTCGCTGGAAACATTTCGGTATCTGGGCTGTTTTTCCTTACTTCACCTTGGGGCTATTTTTCTTTTTTCCTTTTTTTTTTTAATTGCCTTTTTTTTTCTCCCACTACATTTCCTTTCTTTGCCCGTCATTGTTTCCTTTAGCTATCTTTACTCCTTTTCGCCTATAATTCCTTCATTTGATTACCCTTTCTCACGTATGATAGCTTTTCTTATACTGGACACCTTTCCGTCCTTTTAGCGGTCTTTCCTTTTCTTGCCCATCTTTCCATATTTGGTTACCCTTATTTATCTTGGCTACCTTTGTTTATCTTGGCTACCTTTGTTTATCTTGGCTATCTTTACTACCTTCGGCAACTGTTCTTCTCCCAGGCTCCCTTTCCTTCGTTTGGCTACCTATCTTTACATTTGCTACCCTTCCTTGCTTTGAATATTTTTTTTTTTTACCGTGGTTTTCTTACTTTCTTTTGGCTTTTTTTTCTTTGCTTAGCTTTGCTCCCCTTTCCTTACCTTACCTTTTTTCCTGTGTTTTCTTGTCTTTCCTAGCTTCCCTGTAGGTTCGACTGGCCGTTCTTTTCGTTGTGGTTGTTACTTTTCCTACGTTTTCCTATTTTTCCTACTTTTTTTTTTTTTCTGGTTGTATCCACATTTCCAACTTTCCCAACATTCTGTTCATGTTCCTAGCTTTTCCCATTCTTTTCTAAGTTAGATCAGTTTCATATCCCCTTGGTCATTTTCTCATTTTCCTAATTCCTGTTCTCCAACCTTCGCTACTCTTTGTACATTTCCTCTCCTTCTCGTCATCCTGCGTTTGGAATCATCTGTCCGTGACTTTATTTTTTTTTTGACACTCTTTTGTGCTTTAATGGTATTTCTTGTTAACCTTAAGACTGAGCAGGGTACAGTAATACAGGCAGAACGACGCACGGAATTAATTATACACAATTAGCACTAGCAGTGAAATTTATGAAGTTAAAGTCAAAGTGAGATGACTGCATGCGGAAACTCAACAAAAAAAAAAAAAAAAAAAAAAAAAAAAAAAAAAAAAAAAAAAAAGAAAAAAAAAAAAAAAAAAAAAATACTATCTGCTCGACAACAAAGGACAAACAAATTCCAAGACAAAACGCGACGCGTTTCGACCTCTTTGGTCAACGTCCATTTTGTGTCCAATTTGAGAAGATAAGCGATTGCTCGTTTCTTCGTTTTCATCATCCTGAACGTCGTTTATCTCGCCTGAAGAAGACCAAAGAGGTTGAAACGCGTCGTGTTTTGTCTTGTGATTTGTTTGTCCCTTTTTTTTCCGGTGGGATAGTATATTTCTTAAAAAGTTTATAAAATGAAAGTTTATACAATGCAAAGTCACGAGGACAACAGGCTGAACGTATCAAGTTGTCACGTGTAGTTCAAAGTAGCCTATCCAAACTGAACGCGTTAGTGTTTGACCCCTGTGGTCAAAGTACGAACCAGTCTTCGAGTCCAGGACATGTCCAGTCAGGGTGCAGCTGTCTGGCTGAAATAAAAGTGGTGGCTGTCTGGGGGCTGACCTGTGTACAGATAGTGCTGACCCATCCCCACTGCGCACTGTCCACAGCAGAGACAGCAAGATGGGCGTTCCCTCAGTGCCCGCACTGCCCCTGATGGTGATTGCTGTCGTGGTGGCGTGTTCTACAGGTAGGTCCCTGGAGAAAGAGAGAGAGAGAGAGAGAGAGAGAGAGAGAGAGAGAGAGAGAGAGAGAGAGAGCGAGAGAGAGAGAGAGAGAGAGAGAGAGCGAGCAGCACAAACGAACGAACGAACGAATAAATGTTGATCATACGTTTACGTTGTCGGTATCAATCTTTTTGATAACAAAAACAAACAAACAAACAAACAAAAACAGTTGCTTTCATTGCAAGTTGTATGTAGCCTTTACTGATTCTGAGGAGGCGTTTGACTCCATAGACAGACCTCTACTGTGCCCTTTATTGTCGGGAAAATGGCGTGAAAAGTATATTTCGGCGTATCTATCGCATGTACATGAATGCAAAAGTCAGTATCAAGATGTTGATCTAGACTGTGAGGTTGCATCAAATAATTATACTCATAGTGAAAAACAAAGAGATGTATGGAGACCTGTTTCGTTTTCTTTAGTCATCAACAAATCATTGTAAAAAAGGTTAGCAGACAAGAGGGACATGGCTATTTTTAATCCATGATCTGGCTACAGACGTATCGCAGCCTTGCGTCTGAAACGGACGTTAGGCTGCAAGCACAGTCAAACAATTGACATCAGGCATCTTCAGCTCTCGATCTGAAAGTAGATTTGGACTGAAAATAGCAGGATTTTATTCAGGAGAAAAAAAGGCTATTCAGGTGTGCTAATACTAAGATACGCATTTTTCAACAAAACTGAGTTTTGTTGTAGCATGTAGTATCTCTAAAAAGCAAAGCCAACAACGCTTTAATGTGCATTTGGGGGAAAGCTGTTTGAGTTACACTTTAGTTCGCTGACTGTGTTCTTGAAGTTATTTGATGAACAGATTCAGCCTATAGTAGAGAGTTATGGGGACTTGATAACGCCGCATGTCAATATGCGAAGGTACATGTGCATGCAGTTTTAAAGATTTTTCGGCTTTGAAATACGAACTCATAATAACTTGTTTTCTAAAAAACAAACAGATATCCTATCTACATAAAACTCTGCTAATAAATGTGTAAGATTTGGGTTAAAATTTACACTACAATCGGCATTTTCATCAATAATAACATCTTTGTTGTTGAAAGCATCATTATTCAACAAGGTCCTGTTCACATTAATAACATGTGCCACTCCTGACCCCTGACAGCCCGGTTCACAGCTCATTGTGTGCACGTCACTGATTGTTACTCACAACCAGCTGTTGTCCTGCACAACTATCACGTGCATCACTCTGTTTTGTCACGGATGTTGGTCTGGACTGACTATACCACCCCCCCCCCCCCCCCCCCCTCCCCTGTTCGACCACCCTAAGCATTTCTCCCTCACCTAGGTAATATTTTCTCCGTCGATAAAGAGACGATTGTAGACCATGAGCTCTTTCTTGTCCGCGTCTCTGGCCTTCTTAAGGGAGGCGACAGTTTCTATATCACATCACCGACACGTAAGGAGAAGTCTTCACCTGTAAATATAAATTTTCTGTCTTTTTAGTTTTGCGCTGGGTCTTGTGAATGTTTTACTTTTGTTTTTGAAAAGGGTGCAGCATGCGATGACAGGCGGGTTAGGATAGCTGTTGAAGCGGTGGAAAATGTCGAATGGAAATTCGTTCAGTCAGCTCCAACTTGTTTTCATGATCACATCGTAGACGACGTCCATCATGCTCGGCCTAATTGTTCGTTCTCCTTACGCTGAATATCGTTTGGGATTAAACTGGTGCACTTGGAGCGTCCTGCAGGGTCGTTCATTTTCTCCCCTCAGCATTCTGAATCCCTTTTGTTTCGGTCCTCGTTTGATATCCTGCATGTTTTTCAGTGTGACTCTTTGGGTCCAGTGGTCGCAGTTCAACTCATGCATGTCCTTTGCGTGCGGTCCGAATCTTTGTTTCACGTCTCCGCT
>JADBJO010003286.1:0-2500 GCA_016801955.1 Conus betulinus
CAAACCAATACGATATTCTTCATGACATGCTGGTTTCCACAGTCCCTTGCACATCTACCGCATGATCCTTGCATTTGAGGCCGTTCAGAATCAGACACTTTTTTTTGTCATGGGCGTTCCTGGGGCAGGACAAGCCACAGTCTAAAACAGCATCTCGTGCGCTTGACGCTCATCTAATCCACTGAAAGAATATCTTTGCCAATCTCAGTTTCATTTCCACCCACTGTGAACAGGATCGGGAGCCTGTGGATCGTTTCCCAGACACCATCACTCCACAGCCCAGCTTGGTAGTTTGCCTGTCTGGGCATGCTTCAGCAGGCAAGTCCTGTAGGGAGGCAGCTGATGAGATTCAGTATCTCAATTCTTTGCATACAAACAGCTGGTACCCTGGGCTCATTCACTCCAGCAGTCGGTGTTGTTTGGGGGGCATACAGCTGGCAAGTGAATGACTCCAATCCTCGAAGAGTTCAGGTGGACAAGTCCCCAGTCATTTCCAAGATCAGAAAATGCCTGCTGAATGTCCTGGTTGGAACTCAAAATCTTCAAAGAGCTGACAGTTTTTCTGTTCCTGCCAAAACTGCAGACAGAAACCAGTGTGTACATGCATTACAGGAAGGGCAGTGCAAACAGAAGGTTCAAGAGAAAGTGCAACTTTCCCCAACGTCTATTAGTTGCGTACAGGGTGTCCATTCCACTCTTCTCTGGTACAGCGGTGTTTTGATGGCACTGCAGAAAAGCTATGTTCAAGGCTAGAACGTCTGTGTCACAGGAACTGATCACAACAGCCTAATAGCCATCTTCAGCAGCGTGAGAGGCATGAAGAGGAAGACTATCGGCTTATCCATGGGCACACTAGAGCTCAGGCACCTCACGACATTGTGACTGCTGAGAGACGGAAGCACTTCTCCTCACAGGTGACAAAGACAACTTTATGAAGGTGATCAAGTCTTTCACAATACTTTCTGCCCCTCCACTCTTGGACCAGAAGACTTGGTCAAACCAACCTTGTTCTCTTTGTGCAAGGGTTTACGGCTGGCTGCTTAATCCTCTGACCAGGTGCAATTGTTTCTGCATCTGCAGTCCAGCTGGTTGCACCCCGGTTGTTCTTTCTATGTACGTGATGGAAAGAATTCAGTAGGTGTCAAAGACGATGTCTAGCCTTTCTATTTTGAAAGCCGAATGAAGCAACCTTCTCCTTTCGAGTTTGCATCCTTGATATCCTCAGCAACAGCCTTTGATGCAGCAGGAGTAACGGTTGCGATATTCATCAATTCGAGGTTGCATTCAAAAGGGTTAGTCCAGTTGCCAAGGTTTTTCCTTACAGCGTGACCAAATCCTCATCTTTCTGAAGCTTTCATCACGGTGATCAGTTCCACGCCTGTTATGCTGAGCTATATTGCGAATTTTAGTCAGAAAGGCGTTGCCTGTCCCTCAGCTGTGTGGTAGTACTTACTGGCCGCTCCAGGTTTCTCAGACTAAACCTTGTAGTGCCTCTTTTTGTCCGGGTGTCTTTGTTCACAGTCACTTGAGTCATTTGGTCAACTGCAATGCGGCAAAAAGGAATGGATTCTGTGAAGGCTGAACAACAAGTTGCCCTCTTTGAATGCCTTTGTGTACTTCTGGGTGTGTCTTGGACGATGACTTCATAGGCCATCCAGAATGTAGACAGGTCCCCATTGTTGTTGACGTAAGTGATTCAGAAAGTCAGCCCACAAGTAGAAAACATCTGTCGACACAGGGTGCCCCAGAAGCGATTCAGACGCAGCTTGACTGACATCACCATGGGAAGTGTCTACTAGGCTTTGGAGTTTATTCACGGAGTCCCGCATATCAGGATGGTTGTCTCGAATCCATGGAAGGAAGCACTGCCAATGATGTGGAGAAGAGCTTCCAGCACACACTTTGTGCACTCTGACTCCTCTTTTGTATATTCGCTGCCTTCAAAACACCACCTGCCACAGACCCTCCAACCAAGATCCCTGATTCAATGCATCGATCACTCTGGCCTGCATCTTCAAACCGTTTCCCAATAATAGTCAGCACAGTCATCATGGAGTGGAAAGTGCCAAGTCACAAGAACAGATGCATGCACCTTGTGCTCTCTTTTTTTTTTACATACAATCTCGGTTGCCTTTGCGTGTCGGACTGTCTCTTTTGAGACACATACACTTTATCAGAGCCTAATATATTGTCATTGTATAACTGGTAAGATACGATTCTATATGCTCTCTCATTACTCAACTACTTGTTTACAAATGGTAACGTTTCCATCACTGCAATACCCATAAATAGCTCCAGCAACGTATCCGATCCAGATATAGAAAATGTATTGCTGGGTAACTATTACTCCTGAAAAGAGTAAAATTTTCATGCAACAAAGTACCAACTGGGTTGAAAGAAACCAGCTTCCAGTGGCTGGATTTTAAGATTCTACTGACTACAGACTCCTGTAAATCTGTAAATACGAAATTTTGTTCAAAGAGTGTAGTGTTTTAAGTTT
>JADBJO010003286.1:7500-27500 GCA_016801955.1 Conus betulinus
GTCTTACTGACTGACTGCTTGACCAAACTATGTGATCGACACACAGTTAGTTAGATAGACAGACAGAGGGACGGATAGACAGAGAGACAGACAGAGACAGGGAGGGAAAGAATAGTCTGAATATGTGCAGCAATGCACAGAGAGAGAGAGAGAGAGAGAGAGAGAGAGAGAGAGAGAGAGAGAGAGAGAGAGAGAGAGAGAGAGAGAGAGTGTATGCTCCCGATCTGCATCACAACAATGTCAACACTGCAGCACACCATGCACATATATGTTTTCTTCCACATGGGCACGACTACATAAAAGAGCAACTGGCAAACACTCAAAGCATTGATTTTAGCTTTGCCGTAAAACAGTACAAAATGTGTTTTTGAAACACGATCATCTGTACTTGACTTTAAGAAAATCTAACGACTCATTCCATAAACTGCAACAGAAAAGCTGGTGCATGATATAAAAGGGTTAGTACCAGCGTGAGGTGTAAGAACGGTACTCTTATTGCAAGCCGTGTTTTGAGATTTCCACTGCAGACAGTAAATACTGTGAGTTATTTCATGATTGTGCACATCAAGGCAGCTTTACAAAAGCGATGTCTATGGTCAAAAGGGAGGTAATATCGTCACACATTAGCGTGAGAGAGAAGAGAAGATTGAGAAGACTAACCCTGAAAGACTGAGGTTAGGTCGATAGCTATCCGTCTCTCCCCCCCCCCCCCTCCTCCCCCTTCTCTCTCTCTCTCTCTCTCTCTCTCTCTCTCTCTCTCTCTCTCTCTCTCTCTCTCTCTCTCTCTCTCTCTCACACACACACACACACACACGCGCGCGCGCGCGCGCGCGCGCGCTCAAGCGAGAGAGAGAGAGAGAGAGAGAGAGAGAGAGAGAGAGATGACAAGATCCCCGAATAAATTTTATACAGATGAAAACCATATTCACCTCGTTTGATTTCAAGCCTTGAGCCTGATTAGTGTCATTGTTATCGTGTCATATCTAGAAGAATTATGTTCACAGCACTAAAGAAAATATATTCTGTAGATAAAGGTTCCAAAACTTGTTACAGAGTTACAGTAAAAGATGACTGGGAACCAAACTGTTGTGCAAAATGGACGGAGAAGCTGAATAGGCAGATACCCTGAAGGAATGCTATAGAAAAAAACAACAACGTCAAATTAAGGATACCAAGCTAAAATGGATGCAAATGAGAATAGTGCATCGAATAATTGCAACTAATGTAGCTCTGAAAGAAATGGGAATAGTAGAAAATTATAACTGTAGTTTCTGTGAAGAGGAAAAAGACAGCATTGAACATATGTTCTAGCGAATTATCTGTCTCTGACTGAAAACACAATAATATTTGGAGCAGATGGCAATTCCATAACTGATACAACATTCGATCCTATAATACTGATAGCCATACACTACATTTTTAGCTGTAAAATAAACAAATATAAGCCTTCAATAACAGTATTTCTTGAGAAATTAATTGTGGTCACACACATTCACAGCAAATAAACAATAATTTAGCCACATTACCCATTTTCTCACATATGACATACATTCATATAGAGGAATTTGGATTTCAATTAAACATCTTCTCGGTTCATGAAATCAATGGACAGGGGAATAAAACTTTGTTTAAATCTGACACTTCTGCATTTAACCGATCGATATCTTCGTCCTGACTGAAGAAGGTCATACTGATTTGCAAGGACGTGGGTCTGGTCACACGTAATCTTCTTCGCTTTACAAACACACACGGCACCTGTATAGCTCACTCAGACTTTTTTGTCTCTCACCACGATTTTTCCTCCCACGTTCACCACTTTCTCAAGCACATTTCTGCTCTTCACAGTCAACCCCCCATACCAACACATAAATGAGAAAGTTAGAACAGATTCCAAGAAGCATGAATAAAATGTCCGAAGAATGTCAGTATTCACATGAAATGATCGCAGCTTGCGAAGACAATATAATCTGGTTTGACATTTTTTGTGGACATACTCAACATGGGATTTAAAATTCAGCTTATTATCTATAAAAGTTCCTAAATATTTGTATGATTCAACACGTTCTACTTCAGCACCTTTGATAAAAAGTGGTGGTACAGCTTTTGGATTCTTTCTAAAATCAATCAACAATTCTTTCGTTTTTGTTACATTCAGATCAAGATAGTTATGATCGCACCAGTCAACAAATCTTTGAACCTCCTTGAAGTAAACAGAATCAGAGTTGGAAAGATCCACAAGTGCTGAGTCATCTGAATATTTAATGTACAAAGTTGAATCACTTCCTGAACAATCATTTGTGTACAGAGTAAAAAGCACTGGTGATAAAACAGTACCCTGGGGTGCGCCAGTTGAATGACTCTGGAAGACGAAACGACACTTTGATATCGAACAGACTGTGTCCTCTGTGTAAGAAAATCAATT
Organism: Conus betulinus; assembly: GCA_016801955.1. Classification (NCBI taxonomy): domain Eukaryota; kingdom Metazoa; phylum Mollusca; class Gastropoda; order Neogastropoda; family Conidae; genus Conus; species Conus betulinus. Next base: position 9,923 of record JADBJO010003286.1, read on the forward strand.
ATCCAAAGAATGAGCTTGTTACCCACATTTATGTTAATGAGTTTCTTTGCCATCAGATGTGGTTGTATGGTGTTGAATGCTGATGAAAATCAATAAAGAGAATGCGTACAAAGGAGGCAGGTTTTTCGAGGTGTGAAAAAGCATGATGGAGAAGTGTGAGTGTGGCATCATCTGTTGATCTGTTCTGTTGTATGCGAACTGAAACGGGTCTTGGTACTGTGTAGTATCTTTTAAAAACATAACTGAGGACAATTCTTTCAAGACATTTCATTGCAACAGATGTGAGAGGGCAACTGGTCGGTAATCATTTAAACAGCTTGGGTTGCGTTTTTTGGGAACAGGACATACAGTGGCATTTTTCCATAAAACAGGAATTATACATTCTCTAAGTGACCAGGTAAAGAAACGACGACTGTAAACATAGGAGAGCTGAGAAGCACACACCTTCAACAATTTTCCACAGATATTATCAGGGCCCATTGCCTTTCTCACATTTAAACGTTTGAAAAACAACTGAACATCATTTTCCTCAATCACAACAGAATCACTTCCATCAACATCGTTTTTTTTTAACATTGCTTTGGAGTTCTTCCTTCACTTCCTTTAATTCTTTACTAAAATCTTTATCATCAAATCTGCAGTAAAAAATTTGAAAATTGATAATCAAAATCTAAGATACCTGGATTTAATGTGTGCATGTGTATGTGTATCATTAAATCAGAAGAATAGAGGAAGTGGGTGTGTGGGTGTGTGGGGAGGGGTGTGTGTGTGAGTGGAGTGAGCTGGTGTGTTTGTTAGCCATTATGTGCTTGGAGTTGGTAAAAACTCAGAGGATTGTGCCTAGTGACTTTTGTCTGTTGTGTGTGTGTGTGTGTGTGTGTGTGTGTGTGTGTGTGTGTGTGTGTGTGTGTGTGTGTGTGTGTAATATTGAACAAAAAAAAATAATAATCAATTAAAAAAACTTTCCTCGGCATACATTGAACTCCCACTTAAATCCATTCAAACCGAAAAAAAAAAGATAATTCATTTCTAACATGTTTCACGGAATATTTACAACAATATTGTCAAACATGTACAAATATGATTAATAACAAAACGATATGTGCTGATTTGCGTCCAGAAATGTACAGCAAAGAGAAGTATCATGTTGATGAAAGAATGAAGAAGAGAGAAAGAAGGAACTGTGGAATGGAAGAGAGAATGAGGAACGAAATAGGAAGAAAAAAATGTATTAAGAAAAAAGAAGAATATGCTTGACTGATCACTGTCAAGTGAGTTGTTAACTTACACTGTAGCCATTGTTATAGCAAATTATTGTTGAATGCAACAGGTTAGGATGTCCGCATAATCTTCTTTCTACAGTATGCTGTTTCTGTTTGATTTACATTTTCAGAATGATTATGTCGTTTTATGTATGGAATCTTCCTCAGTGTCCTATATTGCAGCCCCCCCCCCCCCCCCCCCCCCCCCCCCCCTACTCACAATCTCCTACCCATACTGACCTTTCTTCGGTAGCAATAACATCCACCCTCGCCCTTGGTACCTCTCTGTCTCTCTCTCCCTCACTCTGTCTCTATATGTGTCTGTCTGTTTGTTTGTCTGCTTGATTGTCTCTCCCTCTCTGCTTCCCCCCTCTCTCTCCCCTCTCCCTCTCTCAATCTCTCTCTCTCTCTCACTCACACACACACACACACACACACACACACACACACACACACACACACACACACACACACATCGATAGAAAACATTTGACAAAACATTGACATAAATCATAGGGCTGACAAATGATGGGCCCATAAGAATACAATACATAAATCATCAGCAAAAGAAGATTCATAGTTAGCATGAGACACTGCACATTTCTACATGCAATGAACATGGAGCACACACACACGAACACACACACACACACACACACACACACACACACACACACACACACACACACACACACACACACACACACACACACACACACACACACACACACACACACACACACACACACACATACAGGGACACACACACACACACACACACACACACACACACACACACACACACACACACACACACACACACACAAGCACGCACACACGCACGCAAGCACGCACGCAAGCACGCACGCACACGCACACACACACACACACACACACACACACACACACACACACACACACACACACACACACACACACACACACACACATACACACACACACACAGACACACACACACACACACACACACACACACACACACACACACACACACACACACACACACACAAGCGCGCGCGCTCACGCACGTACGCAAGCGCACACACATCGCAAAAAGAACGTTACCAGAGAGAGAGAGAGAGAGAGAGAGAGAGAGAGAGAGAGAGAGAGAGAGAGCGAGAGAGAGAGAGAGAGAGAGAGAGAGAGAGATAGAGAGAGAGAGAGAGAGAGAGAGAGAGAGAATGCTTTGAATGTCACTTTCGACTTTATATCCTGGAACCTATATCTACATTGTATACCTTGAATCACCGAGTGTATAAAACAGTGTATGCAGAATATCGATTGCTTTACTCCTCTGTGGTGTGCCGTCTCATACTATGTGCAAGCAGCAGCAGTACAAGAAGTGAGGCAAATCATACTGCAATCATTGTACAATTGAATATGCTTGTCTAACAGTGACTTCGAATGATGCAAATGGTTTCTTGTTGTGTATCTGTGTAGACTTTATGTAAAGACGGAAGAGAAGGCTGGTTAAAACGTGTTAATAGAATCTCCCAGTATGTTTGAAATGAATCTTCAGGTTCCTCACGGAACACCTTTGATACGCAACTCACAATAATTGATAGGAATTCAATACATGACTTCGTAAGATTTTGTCCCCCAAAATATTGATGTTTAGGATAAAGACACAGTGAAAAAGAATTTGAGATAAAAAAAATCCGTCAGTTTGTTTCCTCAATGAAAACCTTAAAGGGGATCTCACCCATTTTTTTGTTTTCCAATAAATCTATTTTTACCAAAGACACGGTTTTGGTATGTGGTCGTATTGCGAAACCAAGCCCCGAATCAGCCGCCTGTGCTCTCATCTTGCAGTGAGAGCAGCATTTCCTGCGGACTGGGAAAGCGAGAGGCTACAACAGGAACAAGAGCCTCGATTTCAGTTTAAAAAAAGGAGGGGGGGGGGGGGGGGGGTTCCCGAGTGATGACGTCGAAAAGTCAAGTCGCTCTTCGTGTTCGGCTGAATTGAGATGGTGTCTGGTTGCAGAATTTCATAAGGAAATAAGCAAAGAGTAAGCGTTCATACTTTGCCAGGTGCTTCCAGCCAGATACGGCGATTGTGGATAAATTTGGCACCACAACAAGGACATATATTTGTTTTTGGGGGACAGTTACCATGCATTTGCGATCGTTGCGATCGTCACTTCGAAGAGCACTGTTTCCAAGACCAATATACCTGGAAGGTAAAGGTGGAAGCTGGAATTCGGGTCCGAAGACAGCTGAAAGAGGATGCTGTGCCAACTATTAAAGCAGAAAAATGTATTAAAGCACTCTCAGTCATTCGCCAGCTGCAAGTGCTAGCCTCAAACGCACCAGTGACACAGATTCAGTCAGGAGCAAGAGAACCGGACTCAGAGACGTAAAGAAGGTAAGGTTTGTGGAATGGGTGGTTGATTTTTTTGTGTTTCATTTCATTCTCAGTGCATGTAGGGCATCAAACTGAAACATACATTGTTACTTTCTGTCACACATGCCAGAGTCATAGTGGCAGTCAGTCAGTCACACTGCCTGCTGCCACTGAAACTGTTTTATGTTTGTGATTGAATTTTTTCCCCTGCTGTTGCTGTTTCCAACAAAACTGAAGTTATGATTCTTATTAACAAGACAGTGTCCATGTCCACAAATAACAACTTGTTGGACTCTAGTGAATCATAGTTTGGGTGTTTGTTTTTTCAGGACAATGCTGAACATCAGGCACCCCAGCAAGTTCAAGTTTCCTCCCCAACAACCTTATGCTTTAGTAAGTGAATTATTTATCAGTATTTATATACAGGATGGTGCATTTTAAGATATATGCAGGTGTGGTATGTCTGTATGCTGTAAAGTGCCCTGGTGATTAAGAGAATAATGAGCTTAAATCTGCAGTACGGCACGTCACGCATCAGTTTTTAAATAACAGCCAGAATCTTTGACTGAATATATTGTAGAAGACCCCTCCCATTCTAATTGTGATTGTGGGACTTCAGGATTTAAGTGTTGAGGGTGAGATTGAACATGAGAAATGTAAAAAAAAAAGTGTGTGTGTGTGTGTGTGGGGGGGGGGGGGGGGGGAAAGTGAACAGCTATTGAAAATATGTCTACAGCAGGGAAGAGAATTAGTGTGATGATGCAGTAGCTGACAAACTCATGTTCAAAGGAAAGGGCATTATCTGATAGATCTAAACAACTGAAGGAAAATGCGTTTTATCACATAATCATTTTAAAGTTATTTACACACTATGGTAATGCGTGTGTGTGTGTGTGTGTGTGTGTGTGTGTGTGTGTGTGTGTGTGTGTGTGTGCGCGCGTGAACAGATGTGTGTATGTGCATGTGTATATCATGTACTATCTGTGTTGTGCGTACGTGTGTACTTTTTTTTTTTTTTCTTCTGCGCCACCTCAGAGGCAGTGCACTCACGTCGCTCGTTCCGACATCCTGTCCACAGCCACAGCCCGGCCGGTCCCGCCGCAGCCCCCCACCGGCAATCCACAGGGAGCAGTCAGTGTCAAGTCGTCAAGAGGCAATCCACCGGAGGAGACACTACACTGCTGCCGAGTCACTTCGGTGGTGTTCAGTGGCGCCTGTTCTGATCTAACATACGCAGGACACCACCTACTATGCCCCCTTCTGACGACAATAATTGCTTAGTCGCGGAGCTGGCGTGAGTGAGCTCTCCCTCCGGAGGGCACCACCACGTCCGTCCAACGACAGCCCCCATGGACTCGCCGATACCTGTGACCCCCCGACGGAACCAAACCAAGGCCACAGACGTGGAGAGGACACATCGAAATTGAGGTCACCATGAGCGCAGGGCATGCAGGGCCACAGAACTTGAGACATTCTTTTTTTTTTAATGCTGATCGATGAGAATGAGGATGATTAAGATGATGCTACGGATTTCCATTTCGGTCTGAGACTACATGACAGGGCTGTACTCTACGCTTCCTTTCATAATATATCCCGGCGTCAACCAGCCCCGGGAGATACAGGTACCTGCAGTGTTGGTCAGGAACTTTGAGCAACACTCTCAGAAACGCATCCATTAAGTGGATGAAACTCGACTGTGTGGTCCCAGTCTTCCCCCACTGAGTCTGCAGCAAACTGAACTCTGTAGGAGTCGGTCAGGGCAGAAAAACCCACATGATGCTGATGGGATTCGAACCCACGACCTCCCAGCCGGGAGTCTGTGACGCTAACCGCTTCGCCACGGCGGCTGGTGCGTATGTGTGTACTTGTAGCCTAGATAATATGGTCAACCTGTAAAATGTCTACCTGAGGGTGAAAACACCATCTTAAAACTGCAAACATGAAGGCCACTGTCAGCCTAGTGCATAAGGTGCTGGACTCATGACCGAAATGTCGGTGGTTCGACCCCGAGTTGGTCTTGGAAATTTTCATGTGGAATTTTTCCTGTTAAAATGACAATAGTTTACCCCCGATATCCACCCTGGCCTGCTGGTGTCAGGTAAAAAACGATCCATCCGTCTGCACATCCTTAATTTGGGTGTGGACGTTAAACAAAACTCAGACAAACAAACTGCAAATATTGAGCGAAAAAAAAAAAAACTTTAAAATATTCATCAAATTACGAACGCTGATTATAACCTCAAGTAAACTTTGGGACCATATTTCATTATCGCCTCGAGGTGTTGACATTTACACGTCATTTGTAGAATCCGAAACACTCGTCATTCTCCGTACTGCGCTCGGCAATCTCCGTGGCGAGTCACAATTTGGCTACATGCACGACCCGAAACACGGACAGAAGTGAATTCCAGAAGAAAAGTAAGACTTACATCGAAACACGTTCGATCATACTTTTAATCAACCCAAACATGCTATTTATGGATGAGGACCACTTTAATGTAAACAAGTTCTGACGAACACACGACCATACAAATCCATCTGATCTCTTATAACCCTGTATAAAGCAAAAGTAACAAAACAAACACAGTTGATGATGTATGTGTGACACTGTCAACTGCATGATCGGTGCTCTACGTACAACAGCTAACGTCTTTATTCATGTAAAAACTACTTGTCACAGAGCACTTTCGTCGAAGTGACCTGGGGGTCATGAACATTTCAAGGTCACCAAACGGTGCTGACGCTTATTGAGTGCAGAAATGACATTCATAAACTGTACAGGAAATAAAAGGTGTTGGTTAAAGCATGAACAGAAAACACACAGAACAAAATGGAGCTTAAGTATACTATGTTTGAACTGCAACAAACAACTGTTCCTCTCGACTGCGTTACAAAACATATCGGAAATGTCTGCCATCACAATAAATTTCATGCCTAATCACATAGAGCGGAGATGTTTTGTGTGTCTATTTCCTGGAAATAGATGGAAAGGTGCCTGTGAAATAAGGGAATATTACACACACGTTTGCAAGAACAGATCGACAATTTCTTATCACAGTGCAAAGACAATATTTTATGAATACATTAAGGTGCAATAACTTTATCTATGACTTAATCCTTCACAAATACATTATCAGAACGACCACACACACACACACACACACACACACACACACACACACACACACACACACACACACACACACACACACACACACATAATAATACAGCGATTGAACCTTTCACAACCACAACCGTTAACAATTACACTTATTTTCTGTTTTCATAGGATCACTGTCTTAATAAAATGAAAGAAAAACTAATACTCGCCGAGTGGGCCACTACATTTCTGGGTCCCGCTCACTCCTTCCATTGCATCTTTTGCCTTCTCTTTTCTGTCCCAAACTGCCATGGATAGGAGTAAAAACCGAAAATCCAGTGTAAACAATTACACATGTCACAAGTTTCAAAGAGGCTATCTATACTCACAGCATATTTTGATTTTTCTTCTTACCAAATTTTTTTATTTATATCACACACACACACACACACACACACACACACACACACACACACACACACACACACACACACACACACACACACACACACACACACACGCACACACACACACACAACACACGCAGGCACGCACGAACGCACGTTACACACTAGCTAGCTTGCCACTTTCCTATCTAGCGGCTTATCTTCATGTCTGTCAGTCTGATTACCTATCTGTCCGTCTCTTCATATGTCTGTCTGTGTATCTATATATACTCTGGGTACAAATTGTCGCCGCTGAGGCAGTATATGCCTAGGCCACAATTCATGCGCAGGCGACCATTTGGTTTGCAACATTTGTGTTGGAACATACCTGCAGTGGTGGTAATGAATTTTGAGCAACACTTCTTAGATCTGTGACAGGAAGACAGTTGTCGATTAAATGACGTCATTAGAAAAGCTCTGGGCCCGTGTTCAGCTCGTTGTCGACATTTTTTTTAGCAGTTGACACTGCTAAAATGGATCACACGAGCAGAATAAGTCAACACTGGGTTGACATGGATCACACAGACAGAATAATTCCACACTGGGCTAACATGGATCACATAGGCAGATTACGTCGACACTGACCTGACATGGATCACTCAGACAGACAGAATCAGTACTTCCTAGGCTGACATGATTCGCATAAACAAATAGAAGAAGTCAACACTTATTTGACAATGATAACAAATAGACTGAGCTGGTAATGAATTCAAAGTTAGATGGGCTGGTGATTTATTCAAAGTTAGATACAACCACAAAACCAAATTGTAATGTTTTAGTTTTTAAATGAAAATGGAATTCACTTAAAAAAAAAAAAAAAAAAAAAAAAAAAAACAAACAAAAAATATATCAACCTGCGTGTGATGAAGACAATTGGCAGTACAAAAAGATTGTGCGGGGTCGGAGGAGGACTCCTTACTTTCAATAGTTCACAAATGGAACATACATTCTTGTCTCCAGCAAGTCGAATTAGTCCAGTTATCCGTTCATTCACATGTCTGTCTTTCTACAATTTCACACATTTTCTCAACGAAACTCGAAACATTTTCCTCAATCCCCACTGACACAAACAATAAGGCTTATGTTATGATATCAAAATGTTTTGATTATCTATATTTACCGGTGATATTAAATGATTTCGGCCAAGAAGCAAACCCGTTACTCTACCTAATTATATAGAAACGTTTTTATACAAACAGTCAAGGGAGTGAAAAGGAGAAAGAATCGATTGCCTCTTTATAAAAAAAAAGTTTACGCCACGATATAGGTCTTCAAACACACACACACACACACACACACACACACACACACACACACACACACACACACACACACACACACACACACACACACACATACACACACGCACGCACGCACGCACGCACGCACGCACGCACGCACGCACGCACGCACGCAAGCATGCGCGCGCGCGTGCACACACACACACACACACACACACACACACACACACACACACACACACGCACATGCACTCACTCACGCACACACACACACACACACACACACACACACACACACACACACACACACACACACACATGCGCGCGGGCGCGCGCGCTCATACACACACACACACACACACACACACACACTCTCACACACAGTCTCACACACACACACACACACGCGCGCGCGCGCGCGCGCGCGCGCGCACGCACACACACACACACACACACACACACACACACACACACACACACACACTCACTCACACACACAAGTCGATGAAACTCAGAGAGAGAGAGAGAGAGAGAGAGAGAGAGAGATCGTCTTTTTGGGTCATCTGAACAGGTGAAGTCTGAACAGGGTAGGTACCCCTGATCGTCTTATTGGGATAATCTCAAATGAATATCGTCTTATTGTATCACTAGGATCATTTCTAATGAATATCATCGTATTGACTCAATGAGATCATGTCAAAAGACCATCGTCTTATCGTCTCATGTGGTCATCTGAAATGAACATCGTCTTATCGTCATCATTCAGATCATCTGAAATGAACATCGTCTTATCGTCATCATTCAGATCATCTGAAATGAACATTGTCTTATCGTGTCATCATTCAGATCATCTGAAATGAACATTGTCTTATTGTCATCATTTCATTCGACTGAAATGAGCATTGTATTATCCTCATCATTGCTTTCTTACTTAGGCCCATAGCTCAAGGGTGGGCAGAGGCCATCGACAACACTCCGCCATCGCACTCGGTTCTGGGCTGCACGCAGAATGCCTGTCCAGCTGTTCCCCTGCCTCTTTGTCTCTGTCTCAGTGTCTCGCCTCCACACTGCTGCGAGGTCGGACTCTGTTCTTTTTTCCCTGTGGGTTCCATGTCAGGGCTTGGCGTGTGGTGCTGGATGCTGCCTTCCTGAGAGTGTGTCCAATCCAGCCCCACTTTCTCTGCAGAATCTGCTTGGCCGCTGGTTCCTGTCCTGCTTGCTTCCATAGATCTTCATTGTTGACCTTTTTCTGGCCATTTGATTTTGAAGATGCGCCTCAGACAGGTGTTGATGAAAGTCTGATTTTGTTGTTGTTTTGTTTTGTTTGCTGCATTGCCTTGGTCATTCTCCCAGTCTCGCAGCCATAGAGCAGAACCGACTTCACGTTTGAATTGAAGATATGCAATTTTGTTGTCCTTCTGATCTCTCCTGAGGCCCAGATGCTCTTTAGCATGATGAATGCTGCTCGCGACTTGCCTATCCTTGCCATGATGTCTCGGTCGGTGTCCCCCCCTGCTTGTCAACTACGCTCATCAAGTAGACAAAGGAATCTACTTCCCTGACGGGTTCGCCTCCGACTGTGACTGGGCTGCCGCCTGTGGTGTTGATCTTCATCAGCTCGGTCTTCTTGTTTATCTTGAGCCCTGTTCCTGCTGATGTTGTCTCAAGGTGGGTGGTCTTGTTCTGCATCAGTGTGTGACTGTGGGAAAGGAGTGCCAGGTCGTCAGCAAAGTCAAAGTCATCTAGCTGCGTCCAGAGTGTCCCATTGTATCCCATTGTTCCTGCCTGTTGTTGTGGTCTTCATGATCCAGTCGATGACCAGGAGGAAGAGGAAAGGTGACAACAGACATCCCTGGCGCACTCCTGTCTTCATCTCAAAACCGTCTGACAACCGGCCTGCATGAGCCACCCTGCAGTTCATATCCTGATAGGTGCATCGGATGAAAGAGGTGATCTTCTCCGGTATTCCATAGTGTCTCAGTACCTTCCACAGTGTCTCTCTTTCTACTCTGTCAAAGGCCTTTTCGTAGTCAATGGAATTGATGTGAAGGGGTGAGTTCCACTCCAAGGAGTATTTGATGATGATCCTGAGGCTGGCGATCTGTTCGGCCGGAAGCCCGCCTGCTGGTCTCGGAGCTTTGGGTCAACTGTATCCTTCATCCTCCCCAATAACACTCTGTTTAGAACCTTGCCTGGCACTGACAGGAGCATGATCCCTCTGTAGTTACTACAGTTTGTAAGGTCTCCTCTCTTTGACAGTTTGATGACAATGCTTCTCTCCACCCTGCTGGGATGTTCTCTTTTTCCCATATCTTGCCAAAGAGGCTGTACAGTAAGTTGACAACTATACCAGCATTCACTTTAATGGCTTCTGCTTGGATCTCATCAGGTCCTGCTGCCTTCCCATTTTCTGTGCCAGGATGGCCTTTCTGATCTCTCCTTTCGATGGTTTCTCACAGTTGATGGGCAGTTCTGTTTCCGCTGGTGGGATGTCGAGTGGTGCTTCAGGGGCGGGACGATTTAGTAATTCCGTGAAGTGTTCTGCCCATCGTTTCAATTGACCTTCTGTTGTTGTGAGGGTCTTTTCGTTTTTTTGTCTTTGACTGGCTTACCAGTCTGCTGGAACTTGCCCGCCAACTTCTTTGTGGTGGTGTACAGCTCTCTCATGTTGCCCTGTCCTGCAGCATCCTCTGCTTGTCTGGGAATGCAGTCGATGAAGTCTTTCTTTTTCTTCACACTTTTCGTCACTTCTTAGTCCGCCTGGGTGTAGTCTTCTTGGGCTTGTGCTTTGCTTGATCTTGTCTGGCTCATGTTTAGTGTGGCTTTCTCCTCTTTCTTTTTGTTCAGTTTCTGAATAGTATCATCAGAGATCCACTCCTTTATGTTCTTTCTCTTCTTTTTTCAAGTCCCTCCTCACAGGTCTTATGCCAAAGTTTCTTGGAATATTACCACTGGTTCTCGATGTCTGTGCTTTCCTCTTCAAGCAATTCTTCAAGTAGCTGAACCTGTTGGTAAGACTGATCTGAAATTTCTCCTTTATTTCTTTACTGCTAAACAGCTCCATATTAGATCTTGTCCTTGCTGCATTTGTTGAAGTGTACTTCTTGAGTCGGAGCCTCACTGTTGTCACAAGCAGGTAGTGGTTTTATGGCACATCAACACCCCTCACCACCCTCACATCCGGCCATGATAGCCTGAATTTCCTACTGATGCCGATGTGGTCGATCTGGTTCTCTGTGATGTGGTCTGGGGATCTCCAGGTGGCCTTATGGATGCACTTGTGAGGGAAGATGCTGCCTCCTATCACCAACTGGTTCAATGTGCAAAGGTCTGCAAAGCGTTCTCCATTCTCACTCATCTGTCCAAGTCCATGTGTCCCCATGATGTCTTCATATCCTGTGTTGTCTGATCCTGTCTTGGCGTTAAAGTCACCCATGACTATTGTGATGTCGTTTACTCCTCCTCAGTTCAGTTCAGTTCAGTTCAGAGGTTTGTTTAATGTCTTTTCATCGCCAGATGATATTAGACACTTGGTAACAAACATTCCCAACCTTTTACACTCATTACACTTATCTAATTCTTTCAAACCCACATCTGATATATGCATATTTACATACGTGAAATACCCTCGTTTACTCCCACTTCTGTCCAGCACAGCTTGTACATTGCTGGTAGAAATCATCTGTCTTTTCCTCCTCTGCATCATGTGTGGGGCGTAGCATTGGATGATGTTCAGCTTGATGTTTTTCTTCTTGGTGCTAAACTTGGCTGTGATGATGTGGGAGAGTTGATAGCTTCCCTGCCCATGAGTGCCCAGTGGGTGTCAGCATCAGGGCCACGCCTTCTGTATGGGGGGCTCCATCCTCTGTGTGTCCCGAGTACAGCAGCAGCTCTCCTGATGAAAGTCTGAGCGGTCTTGTCTGTAGCCACCTTGTCTTAGTCCTCGGACACTTATCTTGTAGGTCTTCATCTCTCGTGCTGTCTGGATGGTTCTGCCTGCTTTGTACACTGTCCTGGTGTTCCCAGTGGCTATCCTTGTTGTTGTTCTGGAGGTCAGAAGGGGGGTCGGTCTTGCAGCTTCCCTCGGCTTCACTGCCTGACGTCATTAGTCTCCAGGATGGAGACCCTTCCTCTGCCAGGTGAATGTCTTGATTTAATGTTGTCGACGCTTCTGTAAATTGCTTTTTTTTCTAGGAAGAGGTGTTAGCCCTAAGCACCCCCCTTTAACCCCCATGAGTTGGTCTACATTAGTCTGATCTCTACCCTTCGACCTGCCCAGCTTGGGTGGCCTCACCAGGAGCATATGCTCCCATTGGGCATAGTTCTCTAGGTCATAGAGGTACTCAAGCTCCCACGCCACGACAAGGAGAAGACTGTGTGGAAGATCGTCATGATTGAGATCATTTGAAATGAACATCGTCTTTTCGTCATCATTGAGATCATCTGAAATGAATATTGTCTTTTCATCTCATTCAGATCGTCTCAAAGAAACATCGTCTTATTGTCTCAGTGGCATAATCTCTAACGAACATTGTCTTATTGTCTTTTTGAGATTGTCTCTAATGAATATCGTTATTGTCTCAGTGGAATCATCTCGAACGAATATCGTCTTATTGTCTCAATGAGACAGTCTCAAATAAACATTGTCTTATCGTCCTACTGATATCATCTCAATTGAACATCTTATATAGTCTCAGTCAGATAATCTCAAATGAATATTGTCTTATCGTCTTATTGAGATCCTCTCAAATGAATATGGTCTTAATGTGTCAGTGGGATCATCACAAACGAAGGTTTTATTGTCTCAGTAAGATCATCTCAAATGGATGTCGTCTAATCACCTCTTTGGGATCATCTCAAATCGGAAGCCCCTTATTGTCCCATTTAGATCCATTTCAATGAATTTCGTCTATCACATTCTTGTCTTTTTGAGAGCATGTCAACTGTTAACATTGCCTTATTGTCAAAATCATCTCTGGGTCGTATCGCCGATCGTCTCACCAGTATGATGTTTTTTTTCGAGTTTCTCTTATTGCACTTTGCCTCATCGGGGCAACACATGTGATATGTATCTTCCCTTGTCGTGGAAGAGTAAGTGCCTGCACTGAAGTCCGTATTCGGTATAGGACCCCAGAGAAGACCGTTGCCAACCCACAGTGAGGAGGCGCGTTCCACTGTCACTGCCAGTTCCCATGATAAAGGGGGCCAAGGGGAGTCACTGCTGAGACATGAAGGAACAGTAGGAACCTGAGCCCTGACCAGGCAGTCATGGACTGAAGACAAGGTGTGCGCTTGTTTCGTACAGACTGATAACACCCAGAGCACAACCCTTTTGGAACAGTCAGTCAGTTGTGTGTGTGTGTGTGTGTGTGTGTGTGTGTGTGTGTGTGTGTGTGTGTGTGTGTGTGTGTGTGTGTGTGTGTGTGTGCGATATTTTGGTGTGTTTACAATACATCAATTTATTTTTTTTGCATATGTAATATATGATATAATCATTTATTTCTTCAGGAAGTCTTAGTGTCAGGCATAATTTCTCTGCTCTTTTTGCCGTCACGCCCACGAACACACACACACACACACACACACACACACACACACACACACACACACACACTTACTTTTCTCTTTTGAATGGCTTCTTATGGTCGCGCTGATCGCACTATGACCCCTTTTGACCCATGAAAAGGGTTCACTGGGACACACGCACGCCTCAAACGGTGACTGCCAGCTCTTACACAGCTGTGTGAGAACAGCTTGAGGGCTCTGTACACATGTTATGCTGCTGTCACCTCTCGTACGTTAGGCAGGTTCAGCTGTGTGTGGTGTGTAAAATATGGCCTTTAACTGTGTTTCGTTCAAAATGGCAGCGTCATTTTGTATTTCGTGTCGTTTGTTTTCCAAATTTTCAAAATGTGTTCCTAACCAGAAAGAGAAAAATCCTTTATGATATATTTCATCAGCTAATCCTGCTGCCCCCCCCCCCCCCCCCCCCCCTCTTGACTTCGAACAAAAGAAAAAGGATGAAGAAAAGAATAGTGATAGTTCTACCCATGGCCTTTGATGTCAGCTTCATGCATGACGTCTCGGTCACTTTCTCCTCTATGGGAGAAAATCCTATCGTAACCCTTCCCCCATCCCATGTACAGGCAGCTGACCTGGAGTTGCTGGACAAACAGATATGAGACTGACCTCCATGCTACAGGTGTTGTGCATGTGTGGTGACCTTCGTGCTACAGATGTTATGTATGCTTACTGACCTTCACGCTCCAGGTGTTGTGTATGTGTGGTGACCTTCATGCTACAGATGTTATGCATGTGTGGTGACCTTCACGCAACAGGTGTTGTATATGTGTGGTGACCTACATGCAACAGGTGTTGTGACCTTCTTGCTACAAATATTGTGTATGTGTGGTGACCTTCATGCAACAAGTATCATGTACGCGTGGTGATCTTCACGCTACAAGTGTTGTGTATGCGTGGTGACCACGCAACAGGTATAGTCTACGCGTTGTGACCTTCATGCTACAGATGTTGTGTATGCATGATGACCTTCACGCTACAGCTGTTGAGTATGTGTGGTGAACTTTAAGCTACATGTGTTATGTATGCGTCGTGACCGTCATGTTACAGGTATCGCGTATGCATGGTGAATTTCATGCTACCTGTGTCATGTCTGTGTGTTGACCTTCATGCTACAGCTGTTGTGTGTGCGTGGTGAATGACATGCTACAGGCATTTTGTATATGCGATGAACTCCATGCTCCCTGTGTTGTGTATGCATGGTGACCTTCATGCTGTGGCTGTTGTGTATGCGTGGTGACCTTCATGCTACATGTGTTGTGTGTGTGTGTGTGTGTGTGTGTGTGTGTGTGTGTGTGTGGTGACCTTCACGCTACCTGTGCTATGTATGCATCATGACCAGGGAGCAGCTAGGTGTATGTTAAGTGGTCAGGGGAGGAGGAGGGGGGGGGGGGGGGGGGGGGAGCAGGGAGCAAATAACAATTTTGATGTTCAACCTTGAAAAGGACCTGTGTGGAGTCTCCTTTAAAACCACATAATATAATGAAGAAATGTACCAAAGGAGACTTTTACATGGGCTGGAAAAAAATGGTACTGAATTTGTAGGCCAGAACTATGACCTCCCAATGCTTAACATGAAACTGAGGTGTTTGTCGTTGACCTAATCCTACCCCAAGTCGATGAAAGAGTCTGCGTGGAGTAGTTTATCCATCAGAACTCCTCTTGAGAGAGAGAGAGAGAGAGAGAGAGAGAGAGAGAGAGAGAGAGAGAGAGAGAGAGACAGACAGACAGACAGACAGACAGACAGAGAGAGATACAAGAGAGAGAGAGAGAGAGAGAGAGAGAGCTATTGAGATTGTGGAAAACTTTGAGGTCACAAACCGTTGCCTTCCCTACTGGAAAGCTGTTTTCGTCTGGAAAAGCTTTTCTTGTGAATGTAATCCGATTTGGTAGTGTAGTTAGAGAATATCCCTGTGAATTGCACGCGGTTTCCCAAAGCTGATTTATGGTTCCTTTGGAAGAATTTCCGACTGTAACACACCCGCCTTCCCACCTAAGATTAAACGGTAATCCAACGGCCCCCGGGGTATGTAGACTCCTGAGTTCCCTGCCTGCTGACCCCCTTTTCAGGTCATTCTCATGAATTTCACGAGCGAACGGGAGCCGGTGAGAAGGTCTTTGATTTGACTTAAATCTGATGCCCAGCTGTTTCCATTTGTGCCTGCAATTCCCCAGCTGTTTCCATTTTGTGCCTGCAATTGTTTATGATCTCTACTTTTGAATTCAGAGTTGCTAGATGAGGTTTGCATGATATCAGCCACTTTTCTGTAGAACATAGGTTGCATTTTTTAGAGATATTATTGTATGGGTGGTGCTCTTTTTATAATTTTCCATGATTATTGTAGTCTATTTTATATCTTTAAGTTTCCAAATGTGTTTACTTAGTTCTGTTTGGTTTTTTATATTTTTCATTTTTGAAGTACTGTTTATGGTTTGCATATCTAGTTTTAAAATGGTTTACAGTAATCCCTATGTATGTTTCTTTGTCACTGTCTGTTGTTACTGCGGCTTGGTATACAATATTATTGTAAAGGCATTTTTTATTCAGGGGGCACTAATCTTTTTTAGTGCAGTTACAAAATGTCCTTTTGTTACCCTTTTTGGCTTTGTTGCCTTTAGTTTTGTTAGATGATTCATCATGAAATTTCTGCTTTGATTCTGTCTGATAGGTACCACACCTCCAAAATTCTGAATATTACACTTCTCTTTTGAAGCCAGAATGGTTTCCAGTATTGACCAGTATTGACGGTGCAATTTGATATTCATCTGCTATTGCCTTCTTCTGTTTTGCTGGATTTCTCTCATCTAATTGAATGATTTCAATTGTTTGCTTTGCTGACAGACCTTTGCGACTCGTAGACGCCATAATAGAATTATCTTTAAAACTAAAGCCTGACACCTTGCCTCCCTCCTTCCCCACCATCCTACTCTCGTCCCCTCTAACATCTCTCCTCCATCTTGAAGTCGCTGAACCTGACCCCCATATGAGTCAATTTTTTCTGCTTCGACAGTCAAAGGCACTATAATTACAGGACATTAGAATACGATTTTATTACCTACGACTCACAGAGGTGACGTTTACGATAGAACAGACATACAATAAAAAGTCATGTACTTTCAGTCTACCTATGCGAAGCTGTGTAAGTAAATGAAACAAGCTTCGGTTGTGCAGCGAGTCAAACACATATATAAACGCGTCATTTCTATTGAAAGCAACACATGGAAAGCCCGACACTTCGTGTGCTGTAAGGACACCCCCATCTCCCTGGAAAAGCACGCGACCATACGAGGCAATATAAATAGCAGCGAATTAACCAACCGTTTCCTAGAAATGATTCCCAAACACAACAGTAATCACATCGTTATATCCAGCTTAAACTCTTCATTGGACCAAACAGGTAATTCCCTATAACCGGACGCTTCGCTATAAACAGCGTAATTGCCAGCTGGGGACCCCCAAACTATTTTGCTATAAGCGGCATTTTGTTATATCTGACTCCACTACATCCGACATATTTTTGGTCATGTAAAGAAGGATTTTTGCCTGGACCATCCTTTTAGCTTCGTTATATTTGGCATTAGTT
>JADBJO010003286.1:32500-55000 GCA_016801955.1 Conus betulinus
AATACAGATACACTGGGCTTGCATGTTGTCTCTTCTATATCAGCTCCATAGAGAAAGTGACAATTGATGAGAGAAATAATGACAATCAATATACCAGTTGTAGTTCGAGACTTTTTCTTAGTCCACACAGAATTGACGCGAAGTGGCCACAGTACAGAAGCTGCTCTCAGCATGGTGAGTGCCACCAGCATCCACGAAGACACAGTCGTCACTGTGTACTCTATCACTGTCACGATCTTGCACTGCCAGGAACCCAAATTAGCAAAGTATGGTACATTAAAATATGTAAAAAAGTACATTGCTTAAGGGAGCTCTTATCAACACCAATGGTCAGACCAGGCCAGAATATGAAAGAAAACGCTGGAAGTGGACGCTGGAAGACGAATCATAATCAGAATTATCATAAAATTTCCAAACATCCCAAACGGAAGAACGATAGTACTGCCAATATCCAGGATCAGGTGGTGTATCTACAAGTAGTGTGTATTCATTATCGCGTTGGATATGGGTTATGTTTTCCATTTTTCTGCTTACTTTCAGAATACTGTTCAAAAAGAAAATAGAAACGTGATGAAGGCTGATTTCATTTCTCCTTCTCTTAGTTAAGATACAAACACTGACTTTAAATTATCATTATTGTCAACAATAAACGACATGTAGACAGAAGTGTCGATGGCAAGACTGTCAGATCTGAAAAGCAAAACCAGACCATCATCTGTTGCAGCTGTTTCATTTTTTCAGATTTGTACGTCCTACATGTTGAGACAATAATCTTTCGAATGGCATGTAGACCGCTTCCTATAGCAAAATACATAGAAGGCAGATATATCACGTAGTTTATATGAGAGAGAGAGAGAGAGAGAGAGAGAGAGAGAGAGAGAGAGAGAGAGAGAGAGAGAGAGAGAGAGAGAGAGAGCAATCATAATCAGAATTATCATTACATTCCCAAACATCCCAAACGGAAGAACGATAGTCTTGCCAATTTCCAGGATCAGCTTGAATGTCTCTACAACAACTGTGAATTGGTTATCCCGTTGGAGATGGGTTATGTTTTCCATTTTATTGCTTACTTTCAGTATACTGTTCGAAAAGAACATATAAACGTGATAGAGACTGGGTTCATTTCTCATTTTCGTAGTAAAGACACAAACACTGATTTGGAATTATTATCCTTGTCAACAATAAAAGACATGTAGACGAAAACGTCGATTGCAAGACTGTCAGAACTGAAAAGCAAAACCAGATCATCATCTGTTGCAGTTATCAGGATACTATATTAACAATGAATATGATTAACATCCATACTAACCTGTAGACGAAATAGCAAGATTACGGATTTTAAATACATCAGTTAGATATGCTGCCAGTCTGCACATACATTTAGTGTCATACATCAGTAATGATAAACTGAAAGAAGAAGGATAATTTTAATACTTAGAGGAATGTATTTTTCTGTAACGTTTGAGTATTTGGGACAGACGCATATAAAATGAAGTTCACTTTCTGGGACACTCTCACAAAATAGGGCACTTAGGGGAGACATTATTAGAGTATCGGTACCGATGCGTTCGTAATGCTGAAACACCTAGTCTAAATCTGATTAAGGTCTTTTCCAGTACACTCTGTTTTAGGGTCGAATAAGTATTGATATGTACCAAACGATGGTTTGAAAGATGCATAAAATGTACACCGACTTTTATCTCTCAACTGAGCCTCCCATCCTTGAATGAAACAATCGATTAGCCTTTGCTTGAATTCTCTGAGAAAAAAAGAAAAAAAGATGAATATTTTGAACACCTTGGTGTTCCCATACATGTCCGAATCCATATTTGTATAAAGTAAAGCATACGGCAGAAACCCAATTGTTCTGATTTTTTTATATAATGAAGAGCTAACAGCATTTTATAAGATTTTAAAGGCAGACGCTCATCAGTCATTCTCAAAAGTTTCAACCAATATTTAACACATCTTGTATAAGTATGAACATAAAGAGGATATCTACCACATTCACCATAGACGAGGACGTTAGTGTCTTAACGCTAACATTTAACAATCTTTTCAACGCAAAGAGGTGTACTTTTTCAATCAAATTCTGATTTGCAATCAATCCCCAAACTTCAAAGCCGTAAGTTAGCATTGGTAGGATTTGACAATCAAATAATTTAAAGAACACTTTTGGATGCTTTTTCACCGAGGGACCACAGCAGTTTTAAGATACATACAACTCCTCTCTTTGCTTTCACAGCTCTATATTCCATAGCGTAGGAGAAAAAGAGAGGGAAGGAGAAAAAAATGATACCAAGGTATTTATACTGATTGACCACTTCAAGCCTATTGCTACCAAAGAACCATTTTTCTCTCGCTGCAACGTAACCGCCTTTGCGAAAGACGACCACTTTAGTTTTATCTAAACTAACTGATAAATTAATTATATGCGAGGCATCCCTCAAAATATTCAGCTGTCGTTTGCAGACCAATAACCGAGAAAGATAGTAAAAGAACAGCATCAGCAAAAAGTAGTATCAAAATTTCCATTAAATCTGGGGATAGCTTTACACCATGTTTACCATTTCTAGTTACATCAATTGCAAGTTCATTAATAAATAGCAAGAATAAAACTGGACTGCAGTTGTCTCCTTGTCTCAGGCCACGAGGACAGAAGAATGGTTCAGTGCACTGGTTGTTCACTTTTACACTAGCTTTGACAGTTTCATACATGCCTTTGACAGCTTTGTACATTTTACCTCTGATTCCTTTCTTCTTTAATATCATCCAAAGGTACTGCCTGTTAACTAAGTCGAAGGTCTTTTTGAAATCAATAAAGACAACGTATAGCTTGCTTCGATTGAGTAGCTGCTTTTGAATTAGTGCCAGAAGGATAAAAATGTGATCAACTGTACTATGATTTCGTCTAAAACCAGCTTGAGATGAATCAATTAAATCATTATCTTCGAACCATTTAGTAAGTCTTTTATAAAGGATATAACTGTACAACTTGCCTCCAATATCTAGCAAGGAAATATCCCTGTAATTGTCAAGACAATCAGGATCACCCTTTTTATACACAGGTAGAATGATAGACTGAGACCAATTTTTAGGAAAACTACCAGAATCAAACAGTTTATTGAAGTATTGAACTAAAAATAAAATGATTTCCTGAGAAGAGTTTTTTTTTAATTAAAATTCACCACTTAATCCATCGGAACCAGATGCCTTTCTATATTTTCAAAGTTTTTATAGCATCCTCAATTTCCCATTGCTCTATCGCTCTGTCTAGTGGAGGACAGTCCAAGTGTGTGCCTACAGGCAAGTTAGTTTGAAAAGTTTCTTCAAAAATCTGGTAAATCAGTATCGTTAGATAGATTACTATTAAAACCATCTTGAAATGATCAAACCATACATAAGAAGTTGATCGAATTATGTTTAATAATAATAATATAATAATAATAATAATAATAATAATAATAATAATAAGAATACTTATATAGCGCCTATCCTCGGCTAGAGACCAAGCTCTAAGCGCTTTTACAATCCACACTCGTTTACACAACGGGCTGCCTACCTGGGTAGTGCCGACTTAAGAGCTGCAGCTGGCGCTTCATTCAGTCGTTTCCCGTGTCATCCAGTCAATATCGTTCACTCAGTTCCTTACTTCCTCCATTCTTTCAATCTCTCACGCAGGGTGCATGCTATGTATAACGTGTCATCCATACCAACGGCCAAACTGGCCTTCTCTTCCGAAAGTTGGTGATGGGATTTTTACGTGTGTGCAAGATGTTTATGCGTGCGTTCACACACGGAACCTCGGTTTATATAGTCTCATTCGAACTTTTTTACTGTCATTGTCAACATCATCTTTTACAATGCTGTCGCAAACTCTGCGAAATATTCGTAAAGCTGTACGTACAGCCATCGTGAGACCACCAATGAATGTGGCTAATGAGGCAACAAGAGAGAGAGAGAGAGAGAGAAGAGAGAGAGAGAGAGAGTTAAGGGTAATGGTATAGATGTATCAGAAACATGTATGAGGTGGTTAGGGCTAGAGTTCGTTGTGGGGATAAACTGACAGATTACAGTAACTGTACAAACTGGGTTAGGCAAGGTGATGCTTGCAGTCCTGTTCTATTTTCCCTCTTTATCAATGAGTTAGCAACTGAAGTGATCAACAATGGAAAACATGGAGCTCTGCTGACTTTGGATGCTTTTGAGTTGTTTATTCTTTTATTAGCTGATGATGTGGTTTTTTATATAGAGACCGTTGTTGGTTTACAGATTTTCACTGAAAAGTCTACATCACGCAGCTGCTTCTCTCCAACTAAAGGTTAATTTGTCCAAAAGTAGCGTTATTGTATTTCGATGGTTATGTGAGTGCAAGAGAAAGGTGGTTCTATGATTGCATCCCTATGCCTGCTGTGAATGCTTATAAGTATCTGGGTATATTTTTTTTCTCTACACGTATGAGTTTTGTTTAGTGCATGCAAGGATCTTGCAAGCAGGGCCAGAAAAAGTGCGATGGTCAGTATCATGAAAAAGCTTTACATCCTCAATAATACGTCTTTGTATTTTTTATCAAGTTGTTTGATAGTCAAATTCAACCAAATGTACAATATTGGTCTGAATTGTGGGGATTAGACAATGCTGCCATATATTGTGAAACTGTACACCTGTTCTCAGTAAAAGGTTTTGGGTGTAGATAGGCAAACGCCTAATGATCTTATCTATGGTGAGACTTATAGATTCTCCCTCCATATATATTCAGCAGTTGAATGCATCCGTTATCGGCTGAGTTTGCTTTACATGCAAAAGCACAGATTACCACGCAAAGCTTATAACATGTTATATGATCTCGATGCTAGAGGGAAAAAATACTGGCACAGGCACCTCTGTCTGCGTCTTAATAATTATCTAGTCTCTATCTATAGGTGTTTGCTGTGTGTTTTTTTACCAAAATGATTCCGGTCAAAGCCAGTCGCTTCAGCAAATATGTCTGTCCTGTTGTCCAAAGCTGTCTGGAACCTGTTCTGGAACAAGCAGATGGAGCCATGCCATCACTCTTCTGGCGGAACTCACACGGAATGTACTGAGAGAGAGAGAGAGAGAGAGAGAGAGAGAGAGAGAGAGAGAGAGAGAGAGAGAGAGAGAGAGAGAGAGAGATGGGGAATTGTTTGCTCATCAGCTTTTACAATTTTTTGCAACGCTGATCTTCACCTCTCCTCCCAGTCCTTTATCTTGCTCCCATCCTACTGCCTGTCTGTCAGTCTTTGTCTTCAGCTAACACAATGCTATCACACAGATTGTACGTCACGGGCCACCTGGAAGGACAGACAAAGACCACTCACCTTAGAACACCGTGTAGAAGCGTGACGTAACTGAAATACAGTGCGACACAAATCAGCACCACCCCAACTTTCCTTCCTCTACTCACTCCTCCATCACAGAGAGAGCGGTCACTACACCACACAATCCTTCCTGTCTGTTATTCGCATGAATTCAATTGACAGCCACACTTCAGTCGATCTCTCACGCCTCCCTTCTTACTTGTGGGGAAGCTATGCATAGTGCTGCCATACTCAGGAACTTCAGAAGGTCAGACCCCGCAACTTTCTCTCGTACATATGACACAGGTCAGTAACATCATATCGCCATTCCAAAGGCGTTAGATCCTCTGAGATCCGAGAGGGCTGATGTGTTTTGATCTAAACTGCTCCCACTCTCATACTGCTGGCTGGTGTTGAGAAGTCCATGTCTCCATTCAAACAGCATGACTCAGTCTCCATCCTACTTCAAACTGTAACTGGCTATCATGATCCCCTGACAATCTTTTTTTTTTTATCGGACAGATGCCAGGAACATGATGTAACTGTAATCTAAAAGGACAGGACAAGACCCAATACAGAGACCCACCGTGGGGCTATAGAATGAAAACAGCCCATCACACTGTGTAAAAATGTGAAACCAGTGTATTCCAGAGAGGGTATATGCTAGTCATACCCCACCCTCCTCAGTACCTCTGGCATCCTGTGTCAGTTTTCACTGACTGATCCAGAAGAAAAAGTAAGCAGCGCCTAGTTTCTAAGACTTAAGACTGTGAATGGATTGTACGGAATGTCTTATCGCTGAACAGGGTAACTCTGTGCCAACGTGTGGTAAGATCTGTTTAGACCATGTTCCTTTACAGAAACTATGTACAAAGGCATGACAAAATAATGCTTCATGGACCACACACACACACACACACACACCACACACACACACACACACACACACACACACCCACACACACACACACAGTTCCTCGTTTTATGTCAAGACACAATACCCGTATTGAAAAAAAAATCACTCACACTCTCTTCATCCGTCCACGTCGTCTCATGTCGATGAATTGACTCACTGCTCAGCAATATTTCTTTGAAAGATTGAACTTTAGAACACACTCTGCTTACTTCAATGCAATTGTGCTTACTGTTATGACAACAGATCGGAATTCTGCCCAACATCTTCCGATTCCTTTATTACTAATACCGCTTTTGGTTAATTTCAATCGTCTGTTTTAACCAGTCCTTAAATCCTTTTGTACCAAAATCAGAGGTGACCTTTCTAACATACGTTAGCTACCTAATTTCTTTCTCTTTCTCAACTTTTGTTGGGTCTCTTTTCAAATTTTGGATCATCCTCAAAATCAGTCGGCAGACCGAATATATATATATATATATATATATATATATATATAATATATATATATATATATATATATACAATAAACTAATACATTCCAAGGATAAGTACCGAGCACCATTCCAGCAACTTACAGAGCAGCTAGGTTTTGCAATGACTGCAAGATATATTGAATTATAAACAAAGCTTGTTCTTATGTTTTTTAGATTGTAGAAATAAGGGGGTGATAAGCCTTCATATCTGCAGTGGTATAATAAAATCTGCCTAACTGACAGTATGTGCTTGAGTGGGTGAATGGGGAACAATAAATGCTTCTCAAAATGAACCTTCTACAAGCTTATAGTCTCCAAAACGGGACGAACGAATCTCCAATGGGGAGAAGCTCACTTACATATAACTCCTGTCACCCCCCTATTTGTACAATCTAAGACATAGAGCAAGCTTTGTTTATAATTCAATATATATATATATATATATATATATATATATATATATAGATATATATATATATATATATATAATGCCAACCAAAAGCAAGGAAAATTTCTGTATAATGCCAATCTATGTATTCGCACGATATCACATGAAGGATGCTGTTTTGTTTGTTTTGTTTTTTAATCTTACCGACGTGCGAGCAAAAAACTGAGTAGTCTTTGATAAAGAAATTAGTAGACACAGAAATACTAAGAATATCACTTTTTATGAGAAGAAGGAAATGATTCGTCAAAATATGTTATTTACAAGATTGTCGTTCAAACTCACGTATAATACATTTAAAATTTAAATTAAGTGGTAATGTGACTAGCGTCTGTGGCGACAAGATCCCCCAAATACATTTTAAACAGATAAAACCATATTCACTGCGTTAGATTTCAGACCTTGAGCCTGATCAGTGTTATTCTTATCGTGTCATATCTAAGAAAATTTATGTTTGTTTGATCGCAATCAAATTTGTTGTTAACGCACGCTGTAGCCGCTGTTACACCAAATAATTGTTGAACGCAACAGCGTGGAATGTCCGCATCTTCTTCTTTCTGGAGTATGCTGTTTCTATTTTGATTTACATTTTCAGAATGATTATGTGGCTTTATGTAGGAAATCCTCCTCAATTTCATATGCTGCACACACACCCTCACTGACTCTTACCTTTACTATCTTTCAATCGCCACCACTACCGACAGCCTGGCCGTTGGAAGCTCTGCTTCTTTCTCTCCCTCACTTTGTCCGTATATACAGGCAGCTAAAGAATTGCAATAGGTAGCAATGAAAAGAAAGGTTGCGCACAGACACACACAGAGGGGGGGACAAGAACAGCGGACCCAAGACACGGCGGCAAGTACAGGGGAACACACAAAGACAGGCGACACACAACACAACACAAGACCGTAACATAGCGGACACGAACACCGACACACAACACACCCACACACACACAAAAGCAAACAGGCAACAGACAACGGGACAACCAAGCGACACACCAAAGCACACACACACCAAGGGGACACACAACGGGGGGACACACACACAATAGCCGAACAAAAAAACAACGACAAAGAGCGAAAGCGGCACCAACAAGCACAAGGGGGGGGCAGCAAACAAAGACACCCACACCCGGAACAAGGAAACACACAACACACACACAGCGAGGCGCGCGGCCGACACGCACAATCACACACACACACAAGAAAGAAAAAGAGGAAAGAAAAAAGAAAATGGGACCACACACACCACACACACCACACACAACACCACACACTGTCAAAAGAATGTTTACGAGAGAGAGGAGAGAGAGCGAGGTAGAGCTGAGAGAGAGAGAGAGAGATCAGTAGGAAGAGAGAGATTAGAGAGAATAAATACTTTGAAAATAGTCACCTATGACATTATATGTTCTTGAAAGGGGCCTATTCCTACATATTGTGGAATCGGGGGGTATGAAACAACAAGTAAAATTGTGGGGGAAGGTGGATGGTTCAATGTTGACTCCTCTTTGGGAAGAAAAAAGTGTGACCGAGTCTCACGCTTTGAAATGTCAAGGGCAGCAGGGTCAAAGCGGTACCGAAAGAATTCCAGTTTGATTGTAGGCCGATCTCCCGATCGCTGTGTTGTACTAGTAAAACTCTCCGTTCCACGTAAAGTGCGTCCTGTCACAACTAGCATAAGTGGGCCTTGGAGTCCCTCGCGAGAAAATAGTGTGTGGCGATTGGTGGTGGTTGGTGGGAAAGAGGGGGGGCCAAAGTAGGCGCGGCGCTTGTTAAAGAAGATCAATGAAGTCTGTTGTCTTCCATCCTTTGTTCGCTCTCTCCCCCAGGTGTGTGGTGGCGTCCAGGCTGTATAGGTTGTGAAGCAACCCTCCTGGGGAGGGGAAGTCGATACAGTGTACCGGCTAGAGCAATTACCTACGACTTATCTTGTCACTTACTTTAGGGAGATGTCCATCTAGCTCATCGTTAGTCAGGTGGGTGCGGGATGGGTTCCAAGAGCACATAATATGCCGATCCTCAAGCATGCAGTACAAAGAAGTGAGGCAAATCATGGGGGCCAAGCAAGTCATTGTACACAAAAAAGGAAAACGGGATGTCCGGTGGTTTATATTGGCATCGTGTGCACGAGCTGCAGATTTGAAAAGTATGTATTATGCCACAGCTACGAGCAAACCGTCTTCCACAATCCAGCATCATCTTAAGGCAGACCGGGTTTGTCTTGGATGCTAGGTTGGGTCTGGACTATTGAAGAGAGGTTTGGCTCTTCTCTTCTGCGGGTTGGGAGCAGGGCACAATCTATAACGTGCTGATTTTTTTTTTTTTGAGTGCTGCGCCATTGAAAGAAATCATTTTATTCAATATGTTTGGATCACAGTAACTTTGAAGAGGTGTAGAGGGTTTCGGGTGGTTGAATGTAGTGTCTAGACTTTATATGGGACGGACGAAAGGATGGTTACGACATGATAAAGAAAATCTGCAGTATGTTTTCAAATGAACCTTTCAATTCGCTCTCAATCTTGCTCAATTCCTTTGGAAGAAAACAGAATTCAAAAAGTATTGATAAGAACTCATTACACTAGGTTGGAAGATTTTTTTTTTTTTTTGGTTTTGTGTTTTGCAAAAATAATGATATATTAGGATAAGACACGGCGAAAATGAACTTGAGATAAACCTCAGCCGTCAGTTTTGTACCCGACACTGAAATCCGTCATCTAAAGATGTTTTGACTACGAACCACAGCGACCATCCAAATCCTCGTGATCAACAAAAGCAACAGTACCAAAACAATCATAGTTTATAATATCTGTCTATAATACTGTCAACTGCATGATCGGTGCTTTATGTACAACGGCCAACGAATACGACTACGGTATCTTCAATGGAGCCAAATGCTGACAGAGTAACAGAATGCCTTCGATGTAGTTGTGGTTTTTTCATGGAACAGCGACGTCAAACAACGTAAGCATTCTGAATCAAGATTTAGATGAATAATTGAAACACCTCCGGGACTATCCCCTTAGCCTGTATCTTCTGTGTAAATTTGTGTTGTAAAGCCCTGGACAATTTGGCTTTTGTGTTATGAAACCCTTAGTAACGGGATGGCTAGTTGACAGCTTTGCTTGGGTTTTTTAATTTCAGATAATTATAACCATCATATTGTTTCAAATGTCTGTAACATATTCATTCATGTATAACAGCATGAGGCGTGCAAGCACTTTCGGTCAAACATATGACCTGGGGGTCATGGACATAGATATCATTTTACCAAACCTTGCTCGACAGGTTTTAGGGAAATTATTACGTGCAGAGCCTGATATTAGGTCAAAAAATGTGAAGTAACGCACAGCTATTGGGTAAGATCTAATCAAAGGGAAACACAAAAAAAGGGAACCGCACACCAAAACAAGGTAGGTCGAAAAAAAAAGAAAAGGAAAAAAAGAAAAAAGTTAAACACGGAGCTAAGAAGGCCTGTGGTTAGTTGTCAAACAGCACCACGCTGTTAACAGCCGCTCCTCAACTGCGCTACAGAACACATAGGAAAAAAAAACAGGCACGCATGCACGCGGAATAAACAAGTGTTCATGACGATTAGAGTTAAATGAGGAGGCTGAAGTTGTTTGGGTCTGTCCCATGAGGGATAAGATTCCTGGAAATGAATGTGAAGTGTTAAGGGTGTACTGTGTAATATAAAGAGATAATTTCGCAAAACCCTACGTTGCGTAAGATGAAGGGCGGGGAGGATCAGACAGGGCTTTCTTAGAAGCGCAGTACGTGAAAGACGAATGACGCGTGCTGCAAGGGGGGAGGGATTAGGGGAGTACGGATATTAAGGTCTAGTAAAATAAAAGGGGATGTCACAAGTAATGGTGACACAAGAGGGGAAACACACAATGCAAACAAGTACAAAATTATCAAACCACGAAGACGCAACACACACACCACAACCGCCAGCCACACCAGACCACACAACACACACACACACACACACACATGACGTTAAGACTGTAAGTCAAACATTATTGTCAGATTCAAGACAAACTCAAGAGTTGTACTGTGCCTTTATAAAACCTGTATCAACAGGCGATACCAACGTGTTTACTAATCAGAGCAAAGAAAGCATGCATTAGGAGCACATCAAAATAAGGGCCGCGCTCGGCACAAGAAACATACACATGAAAGGAAAAATACAGCCATCACGCACGACACAGTGGTCGGCGCTAGGGTGGCGGAAACAGGGTGCAAGCACATACACCTACATAGCGAAGCTACGGGGGGAGAGGGCGACTTGGCCCAACGCTCACACGGGCGGAGGGGACAACACACAAAAGGTACCAGCTTAGCAATCACAATCAAACAATCCACTCATCTCAATAGCTAACACACCCATAAACCCGTGCACATATCACATCAAAACTGGGTGCACCGAAGTCAGCACACAGACATACGAGCAGGCTCCGCACGACACGGACACACGCGCGTCGCACGACACGACACAGCGACACACCACCACAGGGAGGGAAACACACACACACAACAAACACAACACCCATACTTTTTTGGGAAAGACCCCATCGATCGGACCCATCATTCACCTCAGAACACCACGCTGCACGCACACATACGCGTGCACCACGATACACGAGTGCCCGCCCTTCAGGAATACTCTTGGAGGTGCCTCGCACCCCGATCCGTCGGTGCGCCCACAAGCAGCGCGCCAGACATCCACCATCGGAGGGGACATCCGGCACACACAAAATAGTGTTGTCATGTGCCGGAACCTATAAGGACAAACAAGTTAATTCATCAAAGAAGCATCAGTTTTGGTATCCATGCCCACGGCTGAAAATGACGAAGTGGTGTCATGGCTGTGTGAGGATCAGGGGGACGACGACCTTCAGCATATTCCTGCGTCCGTGTGTGAAAAAAGTGCGGGGAGAGGGAAAAAGAACACAAGATCGGCTTGTTCTGGTTTAAACAACGCAGGAAGAAAGACACATTTCATAGAGCGAATGTCCCTAATTGTCCCTGCGCATTTATTGGAAAGGAAGGGAGGGTGGTGAACGCAATCGAAATGCACACTAACATGCAGAAGACCCAGCATCGTGTCTGCACGCCTGTCCACCAGAGTACACCAAGGGGGACTGATTCCATTTTATATTACCTGGGGGTGACCATGTCGTCTACAAACCAGAAGACTGATCCGAGGGATCGGACACGCGTGGTGGTACACCACCGTATTGGTGTACATTATGAATCCCATTCACCCCGGTGGGCACGGGGGAATAGTGCTGAAAAAAAACTACGGAGAGGATAGCTCCCCGTACACCGTAAAGTGAATAAAAACCAAAGCAGATAAATTAGGGGTAAGCTAAAGTAGGGGGGTTAAAAGATCCATATTCATGCCAGATCATGGCGAAATATAATGAGCCAGGTGCGGGGGCATATTTTTGTTGTTATTGAATCAGGGGGACATCCCGGAAAAAAAGGAACCGATTTGGCTAAAGGGCTGTATACAGCCCGCCTAACAGCGGCCATGTAAAACTTCGCTTTCCTAATCGATTCAGTTTTTGGTCCAAACATCAAAAAGGTCAATAAAGAGATCCATACAGTGAGATAGATACAGTTCCCTCATACAAACTAAACAAGATGACACACACACACACGCACACAAGGGGGCACACACCGACACACACGCACAGAACCACACACATACACAAAACACACACACTGAGACAGCCCATAGGGATACTCACTCCCGAGCTTGCCAGGTGTGAGGGAATTCACGAAACACCAAGAATACATCTGGCACACGACGCCTACATGTATATCCCAGCATGGTAGTGACTAAGTGGCGACTTGTCATTAAAAGTAGGAATTGTGGGGTGCTGAATACTTAAACTCGGTAGCCAGAGGAGAACAGCTTATGTTGGTATACTATGAGAGCTTGGGGCGAAGGGAGAAGAGCGAGGAAGATAGGGAGGGGGGGGCATCAACGAGGGGGGGTGGGGGGGGGGAGGGGGGATGAAAAGCCTTGCTCTGCTAGCGTGACAAATTAGACCTCCGAACCATTACTGCGAGTAATGGAATATGCCTTGAAGCGGTTTTTATAAAACGTGTTCAAAAGATGGGTCAGCGAATGTGGTTCTAAAAAGCAAACAAACAAAGCAACAAACCGGTACTGGGTGAGGGAAGCATCGATGAGACGGGTGGGGCGGTGGAACCGAATTAAAATATCTTCCAAGTGGATGAGATTTAATAAAGTAACAAGCCAACATTGCCAGGCTCCAGCCGTTCTCATAAACTGGGATTAAAAAACACTGTGACAAAGTCACCGGAAGCTTGAAGGACTTCATCTTATCATGAAGAGGCTGAAAAGTGGAGGGGGTTTGTACTAGTGGTGACAAAGTCGGACAAAATAAAAAATTATGCATATCGAGATTCGCTGACCACAAATGGGGGGGGGAATGGCACAAAGCGTCGGATGGTGCCTGTTTTTAAGATACCTACCTACCAACCTTACGCGCGCAGCCTATGTAGCAAATGGTTATACGATTCCAGTGGGATTGGCACCTGGGGATATTACATGCATTTGCTGGTTGGTTGGTTTCGTCCATATCCGCATCTGTGCGGTCCGAGCTGAGATCTTCAAGATATGTGTATCTGTCTGTATTTTCCATATTGGAACTTGTCCGCATGGGTTAGCTTCGAATGATAAAGAAGTGTGATACACAAGTCAAACCCATCTGAGATTTATTTCTTGCAGCTCCCCTTTAGCATAAAAGTCAGCTACTCGATGATGCCAAAGGTACACAAAACTAGAGCTGACCACTGGGAACACAAAGGATAAACAGAGTTTACATCGAAAAGAGCCGGCCTGGTTATTACCGTGATGACTGAGACGAAGTAGAGTACAAATCACAAAAAAGACACGGCGTAGGGGTCTGAACGGCTAGATTTTGATTTACAATGCGAGCCGGGAAGCGTCTTATGTTTGGGAGTCCGATATGTATAAGTATGTGTTTCTATGCATGGGAACCGTGCCATGTGAAGTTAGAGAAAATCTAGTGCGTGGTTCAACACTAGGGGCAAATAAGCGCTGGACTGAGTAAATATGAACAAAATAACCTTTCGTATATGTCATTATCTTTACTGATGCAGAAGAAAGCTGTTTATTAGCAAGAGGAAAAACCCCAAAAGGCAACAATCGTATAAGGAAAACTAAAACAAGAACCATGGGGGGGGCCGTGAGAAATGGTGTCGAATGGTAACGGTATTTCCCTGCCTATGCAGGGGGTCTGTTGGGGCATA
The DNA here is from genome assembly GCA_016801955.1 of Conus betulinus. Taxonomy (NCBI): domain Eukaryota; kingdom Metazoa; phylum Mollusca; class Gastropoda; order Neogastropoda; family Conidae; genus Conus; species Conus betulinus. Next base: position 46,966 of record JADBJO010003286.1, read on the forward strand.
TGATAGGGGGTAACAGAGGATTATCTTGTTTTTTTTAAAGTCGTCCTAAGAGGTAAGAGATATTTCAGGCCGCTGCTGCCACCCTTAGGTTTAGAGCAAGAGGGCAGGACATGGCGACCTGTGCACTCGCCGTCTAGACGCGTCAACAAATACCAGGGATTGCAGTGTGCGTAAAACAATGGGACAAACATAATCAAACAACTACAGGGACATGTATAACGATTTTTTCGGATCTCTCTTGAATATACGTACTGCCAAGCCAAAGTTCAGTCTTACTTAATTTTGTGAATGGTTCTAGCGCCCCTGCAACTGTAGCGAATTACGGCAGAGCCTCCTTAGCCTGTAATGTTCATTTAAGGGGTACAAGACACCAGACCTGCCAATGGTTACGAGGTCAAGGGATCAAGTTAGTAAGCCCATCGGGAAGAATCCCTATAATGTCACAAATAGTTTAAAGGCGTAACGAGGTTCAATACTGGGTAGACTATTTGTAAACTCGGGAAAAATAAATTTCATTTCGCTACATACTGTAGCAAATAAACTATCTTGGCAACATATGACAGAAAATGAGAACGCACTAACCCTGTAGGCTCCATAGACGAGATGGGGGGTTAAGATACCCCGTGGGTAACATCAGAGTATTCAAAAAGAACACGGTGTAATATAAACCAAATTATGGTATTCCTCATAACCTTGAAATTCATAACAAGGAAATTACTATGATTTCACTACCAAAAAAAAAAGTTTATCTAAATGGAAGGGCGTTACTAAAACCGAGAAACTTAACATTTATATGCTTGGGGATGAGTATCGAATTCTTATCAAGGACCCGTATCGAGATCAGCTTGCTCTGCAACTCCAACGCAATTAATAGTTATCTTTGGTACGACACACACGAAGAACATTTTGTAGACAATAACAACCAAACCACATTTTAATTTCATGGGTGGGGATGAAAATATTGACAAACATCGTGTTCCTGATACGGTTCAATTTTTCTGAATCTTTATGGGTTTGTTGTTATAATGAAAAGATGTGCAGTTATACATTTCTCCACAGACAGCCATGATCACGGTTCAATAATAGGGGCGTGATGGGGATGTCTAGCGCGGGGTTTTGTATTAACCTGATTTATATCGTAAAGCATTAGCGAAAAAGTGTTGGAGGCGTTACAGCTTCCGGTTATAGGCACGGCGCCATGTTTAATAGTCTTAGATAGATTGCATAAACTTCAAAGCATGTGGAGATGTGTACTTGGGAGGTAGTTCTGGGGTACAGCGATTAGAAGAAGCTTTTAGAACGGTTTGGAAAAAACCCCGGCCAATCGTAATATACCTACGTCTCTAAAAGTGCTTTAAACAACAATTTAGAGAGTGCCATACTGAATCAGTCGGCATCGTAGTGAACCATCCAGGAGAAACGTTTCGGAGGTTCCGGCATGAAACGACTATGATGACAACTAAAGAGCTATTAGGGATTTCACTGTTTGAAGGGGGGGGGATGACAAGATAGACAATGTGTCTGTGGCCTCCTCTAGATACCTTTGTCCTAGAGGGAGGACCAAGAGCCTGGGAATAGGAGGCGAAGGCCTATGGCTCCAGTTATTTTGCAAGTAAGCATGTTCTGATTCTGTTGGTTTCAGGGAATTCTTAGTCAAACATGTTTTCGCAATGATGAGAAGGATGTTAAAGAGAGAGGTGCGAGTAACAACGTAAAGGTGTGAATCAGGTTTATGGTTTCCTTGTTAAGGTATTAGAGTGAGGACAGTGGATGCGTGTTTTTCCCAACATGTAGGGCATAATCACCAGTGATTGGCAGGCAAATCATACAAAGAACCTCCCAACAACTTGATCTGGGCAGACTCTCAGGAAAATGCTTCATTCATTTTAAGGGGGGACATAGAATCCGAACCAGGTGGGATAGCTTTAACAACGTGGAAGTTTTAGCCCACGAATTTTAAGATGCGAACAGAGTTCATGCATTGTTACGGTTATATATGTTTATTTATGAGATAAGGGTTAGCTGTCGTAGATTAGGTGCTGGCTCAGGGGGAATGTGTTGTTAATGGGATTATGCCTTCAAAGACCTTATTCGACGAATGTGTGGTTCCGGTTAGATGAGGAACACCTCAGGAATGGCGTTGACCTCATTGAAAGCAAAAACAGTTTCCTTCTCCAAATAATGGGTCAGCCTATGTTCGTTGTGTTATAGTATCTTCAAGGCTATCGATTAACACCATAAAAGCAGAGGCGTGGGGGAGGGGCTGTAGGGAGATGAAATGGTACTTACCTTGTCTGGGTAAGGTTTTTTGATTCTTTCCATAATATAGTGGAACGTCCTATGGATGTTTAGGAGCGGAAGTCATGATCAAATTACCATAATAACTGTTTTTTTTTTGCAATAGCTACTGTTCTGTACTATATATATTATAGCACTTTATGTTTTTTTAAATTTTTTAAAAAACAATGTAGTTCGTTTTTACAATAAACTTGGGTGGCTGTGAATGACGACTATTCTGGGCCAGGTTTGAAATGCCCTGGTTTTTCCATTTTGTATAAAAACGGCCACACACTAACAACACCACACACTACCACGACACTTGCCCGTTGCGCGTGCGCTCGCGCGTGCGATTATGTACAAGCAGTAGAAATCCGCTCTTGTCACCGCAAAGGCAGCAAACTACGTAAACCAATGTACAATTAGGTCGGTAGCGTGAGTGGGTTACGTTTACCCTGTGGACATCCTTAGTGCTGGATAAGGCCACGGACCAGTGGCCACGTGGACATTTCAAAGGGCACATCTCACGTAAGGAGAGGCAACAGCGGCCATCCATTTTGTTCCGTTTTTTCATTCGTATCGCCGCAAAGGGTGCACGCGTGATAGGATAAAGCAGTAAACTATCACAGTGTACCGCATTACAACACAAGCTTATCGGACAAGCGTTGGGGCGTAAGGAACTCGTTTTACCCACGATGTTATTAATTTGAATTTTGCAGCGTATTATTTGTTCGCTATCTCAGCCGCGCAACAATTTTTGTAGGGCGCGCGGCGTCGCGCGCGCAGAAGCAACAGCACACACCCCCACACACGACAAACCACACAACACACAGAGGGGGGGGACACACGACCGCACACACAAACACCCACACAACGCACAAAAAGAACGGGGACACACACTACACACAGGCGACACAGGGCACCCCCCCTCGTCACAAAAGGAGGACCACCACCGCACGCACCGCACGCTGCACTCATGCAGCAACACAATAATTAACAACTACCTAAACATCTTCTCGCTCACACTAGCTAGCTAGTGACTCTTAATCTACCTAGCGTACTGTGATATACCTGGACATGCATTCTATTACCTATGTATCTACTCTCTCATCTTGTTCGTGGGTCTGGTCTGTCTTACCATCTGATATACTCTTGGTACAAATTTTCACAACTGCTGAGCAGTATATTGCAACATACACGGATTGAGAATCGCGAAGGAAAGCTACAGTATTGTTTCCGTAACACCTGCGATGGGAAATGGTAATAAGAATAATTAAAATGAAGCACAAGAAAACAACTCACAAATAAAAAATACCAATACTCACAGGTTAACAGAAAATAACACATAATCGGTCTACTTTTTAATTTGTTGGCCAAAAGCGTAGAAGATCTGATAGCCAAGACAGACAATGATTGAGATGGCGGGATTTAAGTGCAGTCCGGTCAGCAAAGGGGGGTGCAATGCTGTGAGCGCGCGTTACGCGGGGGACCGGAGTGCGGTAGTGTCGACCATGTTAAATTAGTAACATAGCAGGCTATAGAAGCGAGTGGGATGGGCTGACAGTGTACAGATCTACAAGAGAAGATGGACAGTAAAGTAGTTACACGAAGTGTGCCACACACTGGGCTTACTGGTCAGGCACATAAGCAGAATCAGTGGTAGCGGGCTGTAACAATGACCAGTGTTATCACACAGGTAGGATCACCATCAGGAAAAAAAAGAAATCCACGACTGGGGGGACCGAAAATGGATGCACACAACAGAGGCCGAAGACTACTGCTTGGTTCTGACGAGACAGTTACACAAGACTAACATGGCTCATCACACATGGGCTGTATGGTATGACACTAGCAGGGTGCAGAATGCAGAAGTCCAACAGATGGGTCGACAGTTGGATTGAGCATGGAGATACAAGCACATGAGGGACAGTAATCTGGCTCCGGACCTAAAGACGGTGAACTATGATCGGGCATAGGACCCCCGAGTAGAGAGAGAAAGTCGTAGCGGTTGAGTTTCCACAATGATCAGGAGCACGACGAGGTAAGAAAATCACTTTGGCGTGGTAATAAAAATTCAATAGGATGTCAACCGCTTTTGACTTTTGTTTCAGCTACAGAAACATTACAAGTATGGATATTACGTTCATAGTTGTGAAGATACAATCAACAAAGCAACCAAAGTTGTGGAACTGTGTGGTTGTGGTGGGGGGTTGTTGGGAATAACAAAAAACGAAAGAGAATAGTACTCTCTGGAGAACAAAAAATACTCGGCAACAATGCTAGAGTGTCAATGAAGAAAGGAAAGAATTGGACAAGACGAAAGTCCAAACAAAACCCTAGAAAACACCACACTTCGGCCAAGAAGCAAACCTGTTGCCTTAACCAATTATATCAAGACGTTTTTATACAAACACGAAAGGGAGTGAAAAGGAGAAATAATCGATTGTCTCTTTAACATAAAGTTTTCGCCACAGTATAGGTCAGCACACACACACACACACACACACACACACACACACACACAACACACACACACCACACACGCACGCACGCACGCACGCACGCACGCACGCACGCACACACACACACACACACACACACACACACACACACACACACACACACACACACACACGACGAACGCATACACGCACGCAGGCACACACCCATGCACGCATACAAGCACACACGCACGCACGCACACACGCACGCACACACACACACACACACACACACGCACGCACGCACTCACGCACGCACGCACGCACGCACACACACACACACACACACACACACACACACGTCTTAACAGGGTAGGTACACCTGATCGTCTTATTGGCATCATCTCAAATGAACATCGTCTTATTGTCTCGCTAGGATCATCTCCAATGAATATTTACCTGTCTGTAGTTTTTGTCTTAATGAGATCTTGTCAAATGAACATCGTCGTATCTTCTCATGGTGATCATCTCAAATGAACATTGTCTTATTGTCATTCAGATCATCTGAAATGAACATTGTCTTATCGTCATTCAGATCATCTGAAATGAACATTGTCTTATCGTCATTCGGATCATCTGAAATGAACATTGTCTTATCGTCATTCAGATCATCTGAAATGAACATTGTCTTATTGTCATCATTGAGATCATCTGAAATGATCACCGTCTTATCGTCATCATTGGGAATATCTGAAATGAACATTGTCTTATCGTCTCATTCAGATCGTCTCAAAGGAATATCATCTTATCGTCTCAGTGAGATAATCTAAAACGAGCATCGTCTTATTGTCTTTTTGAGATCGTCTCTAATGAATGTCACCTAATTGTTTCAGTGGGATCATCTCAAACGAATATCGTCTTATCGTCTCTGTGGGACAGTTTCAAATGAACATCTTCGTATCGTCCTACTGAGATCATCTCAAATGAACACCTTATCGTCTCAGTGGGATAAACTCAAATGAATACTGTCTTGTCGTCTTATTGAGATCCTCTCAAACGAATATCGTCTTACTGTCTCAGTGGGATGATCACAAATGGATATCGTGTTGTCATCTCCTTGGGATATTCTCAAATCAAAATCCCCTTATTGTCCCAGTGAGATCAATTCATATCAATTTCGTATATGACATTATTGTCTTTTGAGGAGCATGTCAACAGTCAATATTGCCTTATTGTCAAAATTTATCTGAGCATGGTATCGCCAATCGCCTCACAGTATGGTGTTTTCGGGTTCCTTCTTATTGCATTTTGCCTCATCGGTGCGACACCTGTAACAGTTATCTTTCCTTGTCGTGGAAGAGTACGGGCCTGCATTCATGTCCATATTATGCGTAGGAACCTAGAGAAGACCGTTGCCCGCGCGCACACGCGCGCGCTTGTGTATGTGTGTGTGTGTGTGTGTGTGTGTGTGTGTGTGTGTGTGTGTGTGTGTGTGTGTGTGTGTGTGGGCGCGCGCGCGCGGGCTCGCTTGTGTGTGTGCGAGTGTCTGCACGCGTGTGTGTCTGTAGGGGGGAGAGGGTGCGAGCGTTTATGATGTGTGTGTGTGTGTGTGTGTGTGTGTGTGTGTGTGTGTGTGTGTGTGTGTGTGTGTGTGTGTGTGCGTGAGTGTTTGGTTTGTGCGCGCGTGTATATGTGTGTGTGTGTGTGCGTGCGTGCGTGTGTGCGTGCGTGTGTGCGTGCATGCGCGCATGTGCGCGCGCGCGCATGTGTGTGTATGTGTGTGCGTGCGTGCGTGCGTGCGTGCGTGCGTGCATACGTGCGTGGGTGCGTGCGTGCGTGCGTCCATGCATATGTGCGTGTGTGTGCGTGTGTGTATGTGTGTATGTGTGTAAGGGATGCGTCTGTGTGTGAGTGTATGCGTGTGTGCCTGCTTCCATGCATGTGTTTGTGTGTGCGTGTGTGCGTGCGTGCGTGCGTGTGCGTTGCGTGCGTGCGTGCGTGCGTGCGTGCGTGCGTGTGTGTGTGTGTGTGTGTGTGTGTGTGTGTGTGTGTGTGTGTGTGTGTGTGTGTGTGTGTGTGTGTGTATGGGAGAGTGCGTTGGAGCTAAAAGAGCAGAGACCTGTTTCCTGACACTAAATTATGATCATATCATATCAGAAATTGATTATAATATCATACATTACATACACGGAAATACATTGATGCATTGTAAAGACGGTAAAATCTGTAACACACACACACACACGCGCGCGCGCGCGCGCGCGCGCACGGACGCACGCACGCGCGACGCACACCCACACGCACACACATACACCGCACTTTTCTCCATTAAATTTCTTTTTTATGGTCGCACTGATCGCACTCTGACCCCTTTTGACCCGTGAGGAGGGTTCACTTGGACCCACGCCTCAATTGGTGACTGTCGACTCTGACACAGCTGTATGTGAACAGCTGGAAGGCTCTCAGTACATATGTTATGCTGCTGTCACCTCCCGTATGGCAGGTTCACCTGAGTGTGGTGTGTGTGGAATATGGCGTTTACCTGTGTTTCATTCAAAAATTGCAGCGTCATTTTGTATGTCGTTTCGTTTCTTTCTTTCTTTTTTTTTAAATTTTCAAAATAATTCGTTACCAGATGAAGGAAAAAACCCTTTATGATATCTTTTGTCAGTTAATCCTGCTGCGTCTTCCCCTCTGGTCTTCTAACAAGGGAAAAAGAGTTAAGAAAACAATAGTGATAGATCTACTCATAGCATTTGATGTCAGCGCTAGGCATGACGTCTTTGTCACTTTCTCCTCTGTGGGAGGAATTCCTGTCATAACGCCTAACCCCCTGTATCGGCAGCTAACCTGAAGTTGCTGGACAAACAGATGTGTGACTGACCTTCATGCTACATGCGTTGTGTATGCGTGGTGACCTTCACGCTATGGGTGTTATGTATGCGTTGTGACCTTCATGCTACATGTGTGTGTGTGTGTGTGTGTGTGTGTGTGTGTGTGTGTGTGTGTGTGTGTGTGTGTGTGTATTGTGACCTTCATTCTATGCGTGCTATGTATGCATCATGACCAGGGAGCAGCTAGGTGTTTGTTGAGTGGTCAGGGGAGGGGGGGAGGGGAGCAAATTACACTTTTGATTTTCAGTCTGCAAGAGGGTCTGTGGAGTCTCCCTCAAAACCACATAATGTAATAAAGAAATGAAATAAAGGAGGCTTTTATAGAGCCTGAAAAAAGTTACTGAATTTGTAGGCCAGAACCATGACCCCCTATGACTACCATGAACCTGATGTGTTTGTCTTTGAAGGAATCCTATCCTGGGT
>JADBJO010003286.1:62500-65000 GCA_016801955.1 Conus betulinus
ACTGATCACAACAGCCTAATAGCCATCTTGAGCAGCGTGAGAGGTATGAAGAAGATGATGGCTATTGTCTTATCCCTGGGCACACTAGAGCTAAGGCACCTCACGACATGTGACTGCTGAGAGACGGAAGCACTTCTCCTCACAGGTGACAAAGACAACTTTATGAAGGTGATCAAGTCTTTCACAATACTTTCTGCCCCCCTCCACTCTTGGACCAGAAACTTGGTCAAACCAACCTTGTTCTCTTGTGCAAGGAGTTTACGCTGCTGCTTAATCCTCTGACCAGTGTGCAATGTTCTGCATCTGCAGTCCAGCTGTTGCACCCCTGTTTGTTCTTTCTATGTACGTGATGGAAAGAATTCAGTAGGTGTCAAAGACGATGTCTAGCCTTTCTATTTTGAAAGCAGAATGAGCAACTTCTCCTTTCGAGTTTTGCATCCTTGATATCCTCAGCAACAGCCTTTGATGCAGCAGTAACGGTTGCGATATTCATCAATTCGAGGTTGCATTCAAAAGGGTTAGTCCAGTTGCCCAAGGTTTTCCTTAGGCGTGACCAAATCCTCATCTTTCTGAAGCTTTCATCACGGTGATCAGTTCCACGCCTGTTATGCTGAGCTATATTGCGAATTTTAGTCAGAAAGGCGTCCCTGTCCTCAGCTGTGTGGTAGTACTTACTGGCCGCTCCAGGTTTCAGACTAAACCTTGTAGTGCCTCTTTTTGTCCGGGTGTCTTTGTTCACAGTCACTTGAGTCATTTGGTCAACTGCAATGCGGCAAAAAGGAATGGATTCTGTGAGCTGAACAACAAAGTTGCCCTCTTTGAATGCCTTGTGTACTTCTGGGTGTGTCTTGGACGATGACTTCATAGGCCATCCAGAATGTAGACAGGTCCCCATTGTTGTGACGTAAGTGATTCAGAAAGTCAGCCCACAAGTAGAAAACATCTGTCGACACAGGGTGCCCCAGAAGCGATTCAGACGCAGCTTGACTGACATCACCCATGGGAAGTGTCTACTAGGCTTTGGAGTTTATTCACGGAGTCCCGCATATCAGGATGGTTGTCTCGAATCCATGGAAGGAAGCACTGCCAATGATGTGGAGAAGAGCTTCCAGCACACACTTGTGCACTCTGACTCCTCTTTTGTATATTCTGCCTTCAAACACACCTGCCACAGACCCTCCAACCAAGATCCCTGATTCAATGCATCGATCACTCTGGCCTGCATCTTCAAACCGTTTCCCAATAATAGTCAGCACAGTCATCATGGAGTGGAAAGTGCCAAGTCACAAGAACAGATGCATGCACCTTGTGCTCTTTTTTTTTACATACAATCTCGGGTTGCCTTTGCGTGTCGGACTGTCTCTTTTGAGACACATACACTTTATCAGAGCCTAAATATTGTCATTGTATAAACTGGTAAGATACGATTCTATATGCTCTCTCATTACTCAACTACTTGTTTACAAATGGTAACGTTTCCATCACTGCAATACCCATAAATAGCTCCAGCAACGTATCCGATCCAGATATAGAAAATGTATTGCTGGGTAACTATTACTCCTGAAAAGAGTAAAATTTTCATGCAACAAAGTACCAACTGGGTTGAAAGAAACCAGCTTCCAGTGGCTGGATTTTAAGATTCTACTGACTACAGACTCCTGTAAATCTGTAAATACGAAATTTATGTTCAAAGAGTGTAGTGTTTTAAGTTTTTTCTTTAGTCATATTTTGTTAAATTATTCAAATCATTGCCCCCAAATACATGTTCATATAGACCACGTTTTGAAAAAAAAAAAAAACAGTCCACATAGTCATAAATATATTGGTTTCAAGTTATGTATACTCGCAATCACGAATTAATCACGGGAGGCAACTTTTAGCCATATAAGCTTCCAACACCTGACTTGTTTCACATATGGATGGTTTATATTATGAAAGTTACATGTTCTGACAATGTGTGCGCAAACTTTGGCGAGAAATCGACCTAGTTACCATAGTTTAACAGAAGTCCAACCTCCCTTTCCTCCAAATTCTAAGATCGGAAACGGCGTTTTAGAAAAGGATGAGATAACACATAAAAAACTGTGTGATCAAAAGTGTTATCAAACGTTTTTAATGATCTACGACCATAGGGCTTATTCAAAATATGCATGAAAATTGCCCACCTTTAGGATACCGCCCGCGCCCCCCCCCCCCCCCCCCCCCCCCCCCCCCCCCCCCCCCCCCTCATCGGCTAGCACAGGAATCCTCCAGATGAGATGCGGTGAGAGAAAATGAAAGAAGAGAAACAAAGATTGGTGATTCCAAAGCTTCTAAAAACAATCTTATTTATCCCTTCAACATCAAAGTATGTTATTGAAAAGCGCTATAACCCTTCCTTTAGGGACGAGGAGCTAGGAGGGCGCATTCTTCTTCATCCCATTTCTTCTTCTTCTTCTTCTTCTTCTTCTTCTTCTTCTTCTTCTTCTAATTGCTATTATGATTATATTATTATTGTCAC
>JADBJO010003286.1:70000-77500 GCA_016801955.1 Conus betulinus
ACACACACACACGCGCGCGCGCGCGCGCGCGCTCAAGCGAGAGAGAGAGAGAGAGAGAGAGAGAGAGAGAGATGACAAGATCCCCGAATAAATTTTATACAGATGAAAACCATATTCACCTCGTTTGATTTCAAGCCTTGAGCCTGATTAGTGTCATTGTTATCGTGTCATATCTAAGAAGAATTATGTTCACAGCACTAAAGAAAATATATTCTGTAGATAAAGGTTCCAAAACTTGTTACAGAGTTACAGTAAAAGATGACTGGGAACCAAACTGTTGTGCAAAATGGACGGAGAAGCTGAATAGGCAGATACCCTGAAGGAATGCTATAGAAAAAAACAACAACGTCAAATTAAGGATACCAAGCTAAAATGGATGCAAATGAGAATAGTGCATCGAATAATTGCAACTAATGTAGCTCTGAAAGAAATGGGAATAGTAGAAAATTATAACTGTAGTTTCTGTGAAGAGGAAAAAGACAGCATTGAACATATGTTCTAGCGAATTATCTGTCTCTGACTGAAAACACAATAATATTGGAGCAGATGAATTAATTTGTGGTCACACACATTCACAGCAAATAAACAATAATTTAGCCACATTACCCATTTTCTCACATATGACATACATTCATATAGAGGAATTTGGATTTCAATTAAACATCTTCTCGGTTCATGAAATCAATGGACAGGGGAATAAAAACTTTGTTTAAATCTGACACTTCTGCATTTAACCGATCGATATCTTCGTCCTGACTGAAGAAGGTCATACTGATTTGCAAGGACGTGGGTCTGGTCACACGTAATCTTCTTCGCTTTACAAACTAACACGGCACCTGTATAGCTCACTCAGACTTTTTTGTCTCTCACCAACGATTTTTCCTCCCACGTTCACCACTTTCTCAAGCACATTTCTGCTCTTCACAGTCAACCCACCATACCAACACATAAATGAGAAAGTTAGAACAGATTCCAAGAAGCATGAATAAAAATGTCCGAAGAATGTCAGTATTCACATGAAATGATCGCAGCTTGCGAAGACAATATAATCTGGTTTGACATTTTTGTGGACATACTCAACATGGGATTTAAAATTCAGCTTATTATCTATAAAAGTTCCTAAATATTTGTATGATTCAACACGTTCTACTTCAGCACCTTTGATAAAAGTGGTGGTGGTACAGCTTTTGGATTCTTTCTAAAATCAATCAACAATTCTTTCGTTTTTGTTACATTCAGATCAAGATAGTTATGATCGCACCAGTCAACAAATCTTTGAACCTCTTGAAGTAAACAGAATCAGAGTTGGAAAGATCCACAAGTGCTGAGTCATCTGAATATTTAATGTACAAAGTTGAATCACTTCCTGAACAATCATTTGTGTACAGAGTAAAAAGCACTGGTGATAAAACAGTACCCTGGGGTGCGCCAGTTGAAATGACTCTGGAAGACGAAACGACACTTTGATATCGAACAGACTGTGTCCTCTGTGTAAGAAAATCAATTATCCAAAGAATGAGCTTGTTACCCACATTTATGTTAATGAGTTTCTTTGCCATCAGATGTGGTTGTATGGTGTTGAATGCTGATGAGAAGAGAATGCGTACAAAGGAGGCAGGTTTTCGAGGTGTGAAAAAGCATGATGGAGAAGTGTGAGTGTGGCATCATCTGTTGATCTGTTCTGTTGGTATGCGAACTGAAACGGGTCTTGGTACTGTGTAGTATCTTTTAAAAACATAACTGAGGACAATTCTTTCAAGACATTTCATTGCAACAGATGTGAGGGCAACTGGTCGGTAATCATTTATTTTTGGGAACAGGACATACAGTGGCATTTTTCCATAAAACAGGAATTATACATTCTCTAAGTGACCAGGTAAAGAAACGACTGTAAACATAGGAGAGCTGAGAAGCACACACCTTCAACAATTTTCCACAGATATTATCAGGGCCCATTGCCTTTCTCACATTTAAACGTTTGAAAAACAACTGAACATCATTTTCCTCAATCACAACAGAATCACTTCCATCAACATCGTTTTTAACACATTGCTTTGGAGTTCTTCCTTCACTTCCTTTAATTCTTTACTAAAATCTTTATCATCAAATCTGCAGTAAAAAATTTGAAAATTGATAATCAAAATCTAAGATACCTGGATTTAATGTGTGCATGTGTATGTGTATCATTAAATCAGAAGAATAGAGGAAGTGGGTGTGTGGGTGTGTGTGGGGAGGGTGTGTGTGAGTGGAGTGAGCTGGTGTGTTTGTTAGCCATTATGTGCTTGGAGTTGGTAAAAACTCAGAGGATTGTGCCTAGTGACTTTTGTCTGTGTGTGTGTGTGGTGTGTGTGTGTGTGTGTGTGTGTGTGTGTGTGTGTGTGTGTGTGTGTGTGTGTGTAATATTGAACAAAAAAAAAAAAAAAATAATCAATTAAAAAAACTTTCCTCGGCATACATTGAACTCCCACTTAAATCCATTCAAACCGAAAAAAAAAAGATAATTCATTTCTAACATGTTTCACGGAATATTTACAACAATATTGTCAAACATGTACAAATATGATTAATAACAAAACGATATGTGCTGATTTGCGTCCAGAAATGTACAGCAAAGAGAGAAGTATCATGTTGATGAAAAATGAAGAAGAGAGAAAGAAGGAACTGTGGAATGGAAGAGAGAATGAGGAACGAAATAGGAAGAAAAAAATGTATTAAGAAAAAAGAAGAATTATGCTTGACTGATCACTGTCAAGTGAGTTGTTAACTTACACTGTAGCCATTGTATAGCAAATTATTGTTGAATGCAACAGGTTAGGATGTCCGCATAATCTCTTCTTTCTACAGTATGCTGTTTCTGTTTGATTTACATTTTCAGAATGATTATGTCGTTTTATGTATGGAATCTTCCTCAGTGTCCTATATTGCAGCCCCCCCCCCCCCCCCCCCTCCTCCCCACCCTACTCACAATCTCCTACCCATACTGACCTTTCTTCGGTAGCACAATAACATCCACCCCTCGCCCTTGGTACCTCTCTGTCTCTCTCCCTCCCTCACTCTGTCTCTATATGTGTCTGTCTGTTTGTTTGTCTGCTTGATTGTCTCTCCCTCTCTGCTTCCCCCTCTCTCTCCCTCTCCCCCTCTCAATCTCTCTCTCTCTCTCTCTCACACACACACACACACACACACACACACACACACACACACACACACACACACACACACAACATCGATAGAAAACATTGACAAAACATTGACATAAATCATAGGGCTGACAAATGATGGGCCCATAAGAATACAATACATAAATCATCAGCAAAAGATTCATAGTTAGCATGAGACACTGCACATTTCTACATGCAATGAACATGGAGCACACACACACGAACACACACACACACACACACACACACACACACACACACAACACACACACACACACACACACACACACACACACACACACACACACACACACACACACACACACACACACATACAGGGACACACACACACACACACACACACACACACACACACACACACACACACACACACACACGCATGTAAGCACGCACACACGCACGGAAGCACGCACGCAAGCACGCACGCACACACACACACACACACACACACACACACACACACACACACACACACACACACACACACACACACACACACACACACACACACACACACACAGACACACACACACACACACACACACCACACACACACACACACACACACACACACACACACACACACACACACAAGCGCGCGCGCTCACGCACGTACGCAAGCGCACACACATCGCAAAAAGAACGTTACCAGAGAGAGAGAGAGAGAGAGAGAGAGAGAGAGAGAGAGAGAGAGAGAGAGAGAGAGCGAGAGAGAGAGAGAGAGAGAGAGAGAGAGAGAGAGAGAGAGAGAGAGAGAGAGAAGAGAGAGAGAGAGATGCTTTGAATGTCACTTTCGACTTTATATCCTGGAACCTATATCTACATTGTATACCTTGAATCACCGAGTGTATAAAACAGTGTATGCAGAATATCGATTGCTTTACTCCTCTGTGGTGCCGTCTCATACTATGTGCAAGCAGCAGCAGTACAAGAAGTGAGGCAAATCATACTGCAATCATTGTACAATTGAATATGCTTGTCTAACAGTGACTTCGAATGATGCAAATGGTTTCTTGTTGTGTATCTGTGTAGACTTTATGTAAAGACGGAAGAGAAGGCTGGTTAAAACGTGTTAATAGAATCTCCAGTATGTTTGAAATGAATCTTCAGGTTCCTCACGGAACACCTTTGATACGCAACTCACAATAATTGATAGGAATTCAATACATGACTTCGTAAGATTTTGTCCCCCAAAATATTGATGTTTAGGATAAAGACACAGTGAAAAAGAATTTGAATAAAAAATTTGAGATAAAAAAAACCGTCAGTTTGTTTCCTCAATGAAAACCTTAAAGGGGATCTCACCCATTTTTTTGTTTCCAATAAATCTATTTTTACCAAAGACACGGTTTTGGTATGTGGTCGTATTGCGAAACCAAGCCCCGAATCAGCCGCCTGTGCTCTCATCTTGCAGTGAGAGCAGCATTTCCTGCGGACTGGGAAAGCGAGAGGCTACAACAGGAACAAGAGCCTCGATTTCAGTTTAAAAAAAGGAGGGGGGGGGGGGGGGGGGGGTCCCGAGTGATGACGTCGAAAAGTCAAGTCGCTCTTCGTGTTCGGCTGAATTGAGATGGTGTCTGGTTGCAGAATTTCATAAGGAAATAAGCAAAGAGTAAGCGTTCATACTTTGCCAGGTGCTTCCAGCCAGATACGGCGATTGTGGATAAATTTGGCACCACAACAAGGACATATTTTGTTTTTGGGGACAGTTACCATGGCATTTGCGATCGTCACTTCGAAGAGCACTGTTTCCAAGACCAATATACCTGGAAGGTAAAGGTGGAAACTGGAATTCGGGTCCGAAGACAGCTGAAAGAGGATGCTGTGCCAACTATTAAAGCAGAAAAATGTATTAAAGCACTCTCAGTTCATTCGCCAGCTGCAAGTGCTAGCCTCAAACGCACCAGTGACACAGATTCAGTCAGGAGCAAGAGAACCGGACTCAGAGACGTAAAGAAGGTAAGGTTTGTGGAATGGGTGGTTGATCTTTTTTGTGTTTCATTTCATTCTCAGTGCATGTAGGGCATCAAACTGAAACATACATTGTTACTTTCTGTCACACATGCCAGAGTCATAGTGGCAGTCAGTCAGTCACACTGCCTGCTGCCACTGAAACTGTTTTATGTTTGTGATTGAATTTTTCCCCTGCTGTTGCTGTTTCCAACAAAACTGAAGTTATGATTCTTATTAACAAGACAGTGTCCATGTCCACAAATAACAACTTGTTGGACTCTAGTGAATCATAGTTTGGGTGTTTGTTTTTCAGGACAATGCTGAACATCAGGCACCCCAGCAAGTTCAAGTTTCCTCCCAACAACCTTATGCTTTAGTAAGTGAATTATTTATCAGTATTTATATACAGGATGGTGCATTTTAAGATATATGCAGGTGTGGTATGTCTGTATGCTGTAAAGTGCCCTGGTGATTAAGAGAATAATGAGCTTAAATCTGCAGTACGGCACGTCACGCATCAGTTTTTAAAAAAAATAACAGCCAGAATCTTTGACTGAATATATTGTAGAAGACCCCTCCCATTCTAATTGTGATTGTGGGACTTCAGGATTTAAGTGTTGAGGGTGAGATTGAACATGAGAAATGTAAAAAAAAAAAAGTGTGTGTGTGTGTGGGGGGGGGGGGGGGGGGGGGGGGAGAAAAGTGAACAGCTATTGAAAATATGTCTACAGCAGGGAAGAGAATTAGTGTGATGATGCAGTAGCTGACAAACTCATGTTCAAAGGAAAGGGCATTATCTGATAGATCTAAACAACTGAAGGAAAATGCGGTTTATCACATAATCATTTTAAAGTTATTTACACACATATGGTAATGCGTGTGTGTGTGTGTGTGTGTGTGTGTGTGTGTGTGTGTGTGTGTGTGTGTGTGCGCGCGTGAACAGATGTGTGTATGTGCATGTGTATATCATGTACTATCTGTGTTGTGCGTACGTGTGTACTTTTTTTTTTTCTTCTGCGCCACCTCAGAGGCAGTGCACTCACGTCGCTCGTTCCGACATCCTGTCCACAGCCACAGCCCGGCCGGTCCCGCCGCAGCCCCCGGCACCGGCAATCCACAGGGAGCAGTCAGTGTCAAGTCGTCAAGAGGCAATCCACCGGAGGAGACACTACACTGCTGCCGAGTCACTTCGGTGGTGTTCAGTGGCGCCTGTTCTGATCTAACATACGCAGGACACCACCTACTATGCCCCCTTCTGACGACAATAATTGCTTAGTCGCGGAGCTGGCGTGAGTGAGCTCTCCCTCCGGAGGGCACGCCACCACGTCCGTCCAACGACAGCCCCATGGACTCGCCGATACCTGTGACCCTGACGGAACCAAACCAGGGCCACAGACGTGGAGAGGACATCGAAATTGAGGTCACCATGAGCGCAGGGCATGAGGGCCACAGAACTTGAGACATTCTTTTTTTAATGCTGATCGATGAGAATGAGGATGATTAAGATGATGCTACGGATTTCCATTTCGGTCTGAGACTACATGACAGGGCTGTACTCTACGCTTCCTTTCATAATATATCCCGGCGTCAACCAGCCCGGGAGATACAGGTACCTGCAGTGTTGGTCAGGAACTTTGAGCAACACTCTCAGAAACGCATCCATTAAGTGGATGAAACTCGACTGTGTGGTCCCAGTCTTCCCAACTGAGTCTGCAGCAAACTGAACTCTGGTAGGAGTCGGTCAGGGCAGAAAAACCCACATGATGCTGATGGGATTCGAACCCACGATAAAACTGCAAACATGAAGGCCACTGTCAGCCTAGTGCATAAGGTGCTGGACTCATGACCGAAATGTCGGTGGTTCGACCCCGAGTTGGTCTTGGAAATTTTCATGTGGAATTTTTCCTGTTAAAATGACAATAGTTTACCCCCGATATCCACCCTGGCCTGCTGGTGTCAGGTAAAAAACGATCCATCCGTCTGCACATCCTTAATTGGGGTGTGGACGTTAAACAAAACTCAGACAAACAAACTGCAAATATTGAGCGAAAAAAAAACTTTAAAATATTCATCAAATTACGAACGCTGATTATAACCTCAAGTAAACTTTGGGACCATATTTCATTATCGCCTCGAGGTGTTGACATTTACACGTCATTTGTAGAATCCGAAACACTCGTCATTCTCCGTACTGCGCTCGGCAATCTCCGTGGCGAGTCACAATTTGGCTACATGCACGACCCGAAACACGGACAGAAGTGAATTCCAG
Organism: Conus betulinus; assembly: GCA_016801955.1. NCBI lineage: Eukaryota > Metazoa > Mollusca > Gastropoda > Neogastropoda > Conidae > Conus > Conus betulinus. The sequence continues at coordinate 77,405 of JADBJO010003286.1, forward strand.
AAGAAAAGTAAGACTTACATCGAAACACGTTCGATCATACTTTTTAATCAACCCAAACATGCTATTTATGGATGAGGACCACTTTAATGTAAACAA